>JABEVN020004587.1:0-12326 GCA_013146195.2 Codonopsis lanceolata | reverse complement strand
GCGGTCCCAATTTAGCCACGTCACCAATTCTAAATACTAACTCACAAAATATCCAAAATAAAACATTTAAATTTTCCTATTCAAAATACATACGGTCTAATACAAGTTCGAAATATAATAACCACCATAAAATCTGAGACAAATGTTTATCCCTTTAAAATAAATTGTCAAGCGAGGAAAATTAATCTTGTTCGCCCACCCTCAAGCGATCCACGATCCCAAAAGATTTCAAACTTTACTTACGACTGAAGAAAATAGAAAAAGGTGAGCGAACAATGCCCGCAAGTTCATATCTGACCCACTCGGTTTCTAAGGAGGAGTTGACCACAAAAATAATTTCGAGGTCAAATAATTTTAACAAGACCAAAAAAGCTGCATTTATCGGATAAAGAAACAAATAAATCGAATATAGTGATAATTAGGAGTTCCAATAATAGATAAAGCTCAAAACAAATCGAGATATTCAATTGTGCCAAGCTGTCCCATTCGGTTGGAAACAAAGAATACCGAGATTCCATGATCACTTAAGTGGTCAATTCGACTGACTAAGCTGTCTCGATGGGCACGATGCCGGAACTAAACCGCAGCGGGCTAAAGGTGTATCGGATAACCTCACCACATGTCGGTGGTGTCAAATAATTCAAAGTTCAAAAATGTTACGTATTGCGTAACAACTTAATTACTTAGTGATCAGGAGGAGTTCCAAATAAAGTCAAATGTCCAAAATTATGCAATTCATTTTTCCAGCAGTTGATATTTCAAAGAAGTCAAATGTGGGTTACAAAAGTTTCAAAATTCAGATTATGAATAAAATAGGCTCGGCGGAGTTCAAAGCAAATACCGGCGAATCAGGCATAGGTTTACAAAGTGCTAAGCCAATAAAATTATAACGAAGCATGCGAATAAAATATGATGATCAAATAACCTTAAGGAGTATAATCCCTTACCTCAAAACAAAGCAAAAATCAACTCTTACGAAAAGATCACGGCTACCGTGCTTGCTCAAATCTAAAATTCAGTAACCAAATTATTACATCTAAATAACTAATTGAACTATTAAATAAATTAATTATACATTTTTTTTAAAAATTATTATATTACTCCTTCCCAAAAGTCAAACTCACCTTTATCTCCCCCTACCAACCGTCCACTCACAACAATCCCTTTATTTTCTTTTCTTTTTTGAAAAGACAACACTCATAAACCCCCCTTACCTAGCCTACCCCTCCCCACTATCATCTCACCAGTCCCTTCACCCTTTCTCATCTCTCTCTTTTAAAAAAAAACGACCACTCCCACCTTTCCTTCTCTCTTCTTCCCACATTTCTCTTTCTTTCTTTTTATTTCCTTTTCCTCTCTCTTTTCCCACATTACTCTTTCTTTCTTTCTTTTATTTCCTTTGTTCTTCACGGCAACAACCACCGACGTCCCTTCTAAAATTAACCCAAGCTTTAAACAGCCTTAGTTTCGCCAAAGGATCACACAACCAAGATAACAATTAAGAAAATAAATCTCTTACCTTAATCACAATTCGATCTCGTCAGGAGACTTCGATTGTGTCGGTTCTTCCCACTTCGTGACTTCACCAAAGACTTCCTCAGGCGATGCGTCTCTGAGATCTCTCACTCTCTGTTTCTTCTTTTTTTCCTCTGAAAATGATGCGGCTTAAGGAGAGTCTACCCCCTTATATAGCCATCGTGAAAAACCTTGCGAATTCTTTCATTACTGCCAGAGTAAAAGAGCCGCCACCGTTTCCTTCAACGGCAGTAAACTTTCGGCCCTCTCCACTACCCCAATTACTGCGATTAATTGATGTGTTTAATCACCAAACGACTATTATTATTTTATTATTTTCATTATTATTATATTTTTATTATTATTGTTATATTTCTGTTATTATTATTGGACTACTAATTGGGCTCAAGCCCAATCTCAAATAAATAACTCAAATGTACCAAAAATTAAGTGGGCTTACCATTAAAATAGGCCCAATGATCTATTTCACTAAAAGTAAGTAAACCAATACTGAGGCCAAGATAATTAATATAAACCAAAATATATTTATTCTAATTAGCAAATAATATTATCAAAATTAGGGATATTACACTCAAATCAATAAAGTCCATTTTTTTCAATGTCACAAATACAAACAAAAAAATTGGTAATAATGAAAAAACGTTTAAAAAAAGAAAATTGATAACATTTGGGACGTCCCTAAATAATATAGTGGACATTAATTTTATGTTGTAATTAGTATTTATTTAAATTATAATTTATAAATAATGTGCACAAAATCTAATTATATTTTCTAAACAATTTATTTATTGAATAAAATATTGTGTGTTTGTAACTATGTGTAATTATGGAAGAGGGCGAAGAGGTGCTCGAACATTTGAAAAATGAATCTGTAAGTCATTTTTCTGAAAAGAAGGCTTTATTTTCCGTTGATTTGGAAAAAAATTTATGTTGACTACATTTTTCTCTAGTTACCAAACACTAGAAAATGAGGAAATTTTTTCCAAAAGTCATTTTTCGTGAAATAAACGGAGACAAAGTGTTTTTTAGAAATTAAAATAGGACATTTATTTTATTTTATTAATAATGTGTAGGATTTTTGTGAGATTTGGGAGTCCAAAAAATTGGGTATTTTTGGGGGGCCCAAGGCCATGGCCTCACTATCCTTATGACAAGGCCAACCTTGGGTTTGAATTTTTTTTTTTGGGAGGGGATATGCAATTGATTTGGTTCATTACTATGTGTACAAGAGATGAGAGAGAGGGTACTTTGGGCATTTAAAAAAATAATTAGAAGTTTAATGTTAACGGGGTGAGAGAATGTGAAGCAATTAACAGTAGAATACAAAACAATTAATATTTTAGTAGTAGGACCAAATAAATGATTTTTGTAAAATCGAGGCACCAAAAAACTAATTAATTTTTTTAAATTTAAAAACTAAGGTGTTACTCCATGTCTCTTTTTTGGGCTTATTGAAAAATTAAGAAATTATTTTTTGAATTATTCCATCCATTCAATGAAAAAGTTAACTATATTATTTTTTGGATGTTTTAGTGGTACACTTCAAAAATTTAGGTCTATAATCCCCATAACTTTATCCTTCATATTTGTCTATTTGATATTAATACTAGTAGATAAAGTTACAAGACATAACTGAGTTAAGAGAAAGGCAACAATGTTAATATAACAGTTGACATATATTAAAAAAGGGATAATTGCATAAAAAACCTCAACCTATTTTAGGTATTGTAAATTGAATCCTGACAATTGTTTATAAGCTTATTGAAACCCAACCTATTTTTTATGTTTCAATTAGAACCCTCCGTCCATTTAATCCGTTAAATGGTAGCGGTTCTTGAGTAGGATGCCAAGCGTGACATCTTCGTGGCCAATTTTATTTCATTATAAACCTTGTACAAATTTTGTAATTTCATAAAAAACCCTAAAATTTATTTTCACCAAATAAAGCCTTAAAATTTAAAATAATTAGTTATTTATATGCCAATTTCATTTTAAGAAAATAAAGTTATTTTTTTTAGAAAATAGGGCTCAAAATATGATGCAAGTTCCAATGAGTATTTAATATTTAATACACATCCGATCCTAAATAATCATCATGTTTGATTTCACACACAAATTAAGAAAAACAAATGATCTCTATGATAATATTGGTATAATTTGTATAAAGTATTTATTTAATATGTAATATTTTACTAAAAATTAAAAATTAAAATATTTGTTTTAAAATTTATTTGTAACATTTAATATTATGTTTAAAACTATAATTTTAAATTATAAATTTTCTTAAAGAAGTTAAAAACTAATTAAAGTAAAATTTGTTACCCATTTGATATTTTAGAAAATTTTTAAATTATAGTTGTTTAAAAAAGGATTAAATAATTATTTGGTTCCCGAACTATACACAAAACAAAATATACATTTGGTCCCACTATTTTTTTAAAATGTGTTTGTCCTTCTTAAACTCGATTTTGTTAAGAGACTTCTTTACTGGTTACCGTAGAGATTTTTCCTTTACTATATTTGGTAGAATTTAAAGTCTATATTTATTTTAAATTCCAAATTTACCATTACATTTTAGGGCATCTTATGATGATAGAAACCAGATCTCCTTCTTCTCCCAACATAAAGATGGAGTAGGAATTGGTCAACTTTATTATCAGACAACGATCTCCCTCTCTCTCTATCTCATCTCTCCCTAAATCTCCAAAATCCGCCATGCTTGGCTATCCTTTCTTCCATGGCTACAATCTGAGCCAAAATCCGTCATTTCATTCCTCCATCTCATCTCCACCATAGCGCCGGCCTCTTATTTCTTTCGCCTACCCCAAATCCGCCATATCCCCATCCCTCGACTTCCCTCTGCCCAAAACCCCGTCTACCATCGATCTTTCATTCTCTCTCTCATATATTCCACCTTTGAGATTTTTTCGCTTTCCATCCATGGCAACAAATTCTAAAACTTTTCCCCCATGCCTTCTCCAAACACCGAATAAAAATCCGCCTATATCCAAGCGATTTCCCCGCCTACCAAAACCCCCGTCTACCATCGATCTTTTTCATTCTCTCTCTCTGGATCACACACTGTTGCCAAACACTGAGATCGCTTCCATCATCGAATTAATCCAATCGAAACGGAATTAGGGTTTCCCTATATCTTGAGCCAAATGGGTGAAAATGCCTTCTCCAAACACCGAATAAAATTAATCGATGCGTTCTCCTTCCCAACGCTTAGGATTTCTAATGCGATTGAACATAAACGGCAACACGCCACCATTTTGGAGAGCAACCGAAGCGGCGAACTCGGATACGGTGTCACATAGCTTTTTGGTGATGGTTTTGTTGGATTCGTTGATGACGACATTGAGGAGAACCGATTTGAGGGTTGATGGGTGGTGAGAGATAGGGAAGGATATATAGATAGGAATTGTCACGTGTGAGGAGCTTGTGGAGGAGGATGGCAGAAATGGTGTGTGCCTCGGGGTGTGGGGATGAGTGAAGGAGGTGGGAGAGCTTGAGAGAGAGAGAGGGTGTCGGGGTGGGTTTGTTTACAGAGGTTGAAGAGGGCTTCGGCTTCAGAACGTTGGTCATTGGCGATGAACATGCATGAGGTGGGAGATTAAGGTTTCGAAGAAAGCTTGGTCGGGGCCGAGGATGGTGACGATTTGTACGAGTTGGAGTTGAGTTGGAACGGCTGCCGTGGTTGTGGAATGGGGGAATTGGAAATGATGACTGGAGGGAGGACAAGGAAGATGAATGTCACCAACATCTCTATTAAGGGCAAATTTGGAATTTCAAATAAATATAGACGAAAAATCTCACGGTAACCCCGTAAGGGAGGAATCTCACAGCAAAAGTTGAGTTCAAGGACCAAACAAATAAAGAAAAAAATAGTGGGATCAAACGCATATTTTGTGTATAAATCAGGGACCAAATAATTATTTAATCCTTTTTTAAAACAACTATAATTTAAAAATATCTAAAATATCAAATGGGTAACAAATTTTGCTTTAATTAGTTTTTAACTTCTTTAAGAAAATTTATAATTTAAAATTATAGTTTTAAACATAATATTAAATGTTACAAATAAATGTTAAAACAAATATATTAATTTTTATTTTTTATTAAAATATTACATATTAGATAAATACTTTATACAAATTATACCAATATTATAATAGAGATAATTTGTTTTTCTTAATTTGTGTGCGAAATCAAACATGATGATTATTTAGGATCGGATGTGTATTAAATATTAAATACTCATTGGAACTTGCATCATATTTTGAGACCTATTTTCTTAAAAAAATAACTTTATTTTCTTAAAATGAAATTGGTATATAAATAATTATTTATTTTAAATTTTAAGGCTTTATTTGGTGAAAATAAATTTTAGGGTTTTTTATGAAATTACAAAATTTGTACAAGGTTTATAATGAAATAAAATTGGCCACTTAGGATGCCACGTTGGCATCCTACGCAGCAAACCGTTACCATTTAACTGATTAAATGGATGGAGGGTTCTAATTGAAATATAAAAAATAGGTTGGGTTTCAATAAGCTTATAAACAATTGTCAGGGTTTAATTTGCAATACCTAAAATAGGTCAGAGTTTTTTTATGCAATTATCCCATTAAAAAAGGTAATAAATTGAGGTTCAGAAGATGAATAAATGTTGCATCCATCATCAATATGGTCAACCTTAAAAAAAAAAACTTAAGATAATTTGACCAAATTTTATTAGTGACAATGTTATTGAAATGAATAGATTTCACTACGTGTTTGTGTGATCAACGTAGCTTTCATAAGTTAAGAGTTTGAAAAGTCTTCAATGATTTGTGATTGTTAGAGCTAAGTATGTTTAGTGGAGATTTATATTTGATTGCTAAAGTTTTGTTGGTTATTCGAGAAAAATGACCTTCTTTGGTTCGAAAACAATTTTTATTCAACAAGATAATACTTTCATAAGTTAAGAGTTTGGAAAGTCTTCAATTTTTATTCAACATGACAAATTTAGGTTCTAGCTAATTACTTGAATGTCTTGGCAAACCTTTTTTTATTGTTCCATCAATGAGGCTTTTATGGTAAGGATTTTAGAAGTCTTCAACTTTGATCTTCAAATCTTACATATGATAATTTTTTAGACTTGTCCTCTGTTGTATTGTTGAGTCTACAGGTAAGCTTAAAGCATCTTGATAGTTTTTTAATTTTTTGGTTTCCCGAAAATGTCCCCAAGTCTGAAAGCTCAAAACTAATCTCCCGAGTCCCGATAGAACCACAAAATGGCGATAGAAGCTATCCCAGTAAATATTTATACATAGTTGCCTTCCCATAAGACTCAAATATGAGACCTTAGTTAAACTTTGAATATTCCCCAAACCAACTGATTTAGCTGCTAGTTGATATCTTGATATGTTTGTTGTTGGTAATTGGGCTTGCGGCCCGATTATTTAGTCCCACCCACATGAAAAATATATTTATATTATTGGTTAATTAGTATCCTAATCCAAGTGGGTTTAGGATTAACTTAACCTACAAGAAATAGGTTTCTTGTAATAATATAAATAGGGCAACAAAAGGGATAAAACCCTAATCACACAAATTGGAGAACACGTCTCCCTAGAAGTGCCGCCCCTCTCTCTCCCTAAATTCTATCTCACCAAAATACCCTCTCTAGCATAACCATCAAGAGGTTTGGATTTGTGGTGTGAACCCATATTGATATCCGTGCCCCGTGATATCAATCCGAAGAGAGAGACTCGCAGGTTTGTAGACCTTGGTATACGAAGATCGTAGCTCAAACGAAATTCTTCTGCTACGCACAAGGTTCTAGTTCGCATAAAGGTAATCCGTAATTACTGTTTTGATAGCGAACTTGATTGAGATGTAATTGATATATCCTTCATTGGTATCAGAGCCTATATGCTTGATTGCTCGTATCGTTATGCCATGAATTGCATGCTCTTGTTTTTGGGTTTGTTTAAAAGTTTTACCCGATAACGAAACAAATGGGTTTTATTATTTTATGTGTAAAACTTTAAAATTTTCGAGAAAAATTTATATGTCTAAGTTCCCTATGACGAGGCGAACAACATAGTAAATTCTCGTTGAATTCCGTTGGGTATTTTTCAAAATATCGCAAACCCAAGTTTATTTGAAAAGTGTTTTTTCCGAAACATTGCGTGCTGTTATGACCTGTTTATGTTCTGTAAAATCGTGATTTTATAGATTGTACTTGTAGTACTCCGTGAGAGCTTTCCAACGACATATTATATGCTTAATTTGGACTTAAAATGAACGTTTTATGGCCTCGCGAATCGATTTTCTGGGTTAAAAATTCGATCAAAAACGATCCCCACTCTCGGCCTCGATACACGTGCCATTTTTGGCACTCCTTTCGAGGTAAAAAGTATACCACTGGAAAGTACTCGAGGAGACGAGTCCAACGCCACCTTCCGTGAGGTCATCGGACCACCGTAAGGCGGCGTGAGCTCGACGGGCCAGCGCTGCGTGGAGACGGCAACGGGCTAATCAGTCAACCGTTGACTGGTCAATGGTCAACGTGTTGACTGCCACGTCATCGCCACGTCATCAGTGGGGGCCCACTCCAGAAAAATCCTCTGTGCTGACGTCATCATGCCACGTCAGCCCTAGTCCTAGTCAGCGCCTAGTCGCTTCAGGAAGCCCACACGCACGTGTGGCGTGAGGCGGCATTCTGAGTTCCGATTGGCAAACCACGGCCGACGGCTGTTTACGGCCGTTTGAGTCCAATGGTGGCCTCTGTTTTGATCAATTCAGCCTGTAAATATTTGTTTTTGCTTTTTTAGTGTATAAAAACTTGTCTTCTGATTTTTTAAAAAAATACAAAAATAATATCCAGGGGCTGTTTTGTCATTCTATGACTGTTTAGGGTTGTTTGGGACTGTTCTGGAATTTCTTAAAATTCTTTGTGAATTTTAAACTATTTTAAAGTCATTTTTAGCATATTTAATTGTTGTTTTGGGCTCTAAAATTGCGATTGAGACTATACGAGACCCAATAAATTTATTTTCAGTAGTGAAAATATTTATGTACATCATATGTGCTTGATGGATTTGTTCTATCATATTTCTTTTGTTTAAATCATCAATTTATGAATATTTTCATGTTGTGCATACTTTGGTTGTGATTACGAGCCTCGCGGATTTTCCCTCCTTACGTGTATGATGTGATTATATTTAGTAATTGATTTTTTAAAACAAAAGTTAATCGAAATATATATATGCTTATGTCTTATTTTTGCAATAAATTGTAGTGAAATGACTTCTCAGAATGTAATCACTGACCTTAATAAGGGTGAGAGATTAGATGGCTCAAACTATAGTATTTGGCAAAGGAAAATCACGTACTTGCTAAACGAGCAAGAGGTTCTGGACAACTTTGATACTGTGATGGTAGAACCAGAGATGGGTAACTTGACCATCGCCCAAAGACGCCGTAAAATGCAGGAATTTCTTGACTGGAAAAAGAAAGATCGATGTGCACGCTTTACTATGCTGAGTAGCATGCATAATGATCTGATTGGCGAGTTTGAGGATTGCCTGACTGCTAAACAAATGTGGGACCAGATCAAGCGCACTTATGGGAATACTTCTGCTACAAAGTTAAGGACTTTGACTTACAAGTTTGAAAGCTATAAGATTGATCAGAAACGAAACATTCTTGAACAACTACGTGAGATGTCCGGAATGATTCGAGATCTTAAAGTCGGCTGGTTCTATTTATATCGATGAACAACAAGTTCAAGCGGTGATTCGCTCACCGCTCGACTCTTGGAGTGGTTTGAGGCGTATCTTGACTCATACGTACTCCTTCTTTTGCGAGATGTATCTCGCCATGTTGAGCTGAGGCGTAGTGTCATGAATCGAATCCGCGATAAGTGCTGCGACTCGTGATCTTGCTCTTGTTTCCCTTGAGGGTCCGCGCAAGCCACACGAAGCAACGCAAGAAGACTCAGAATTTGGCCCCCAAAAGTGACAAGATTGCTAAACGCCGTAGAGGCAAAAGAATATTGCTAAGCGTGCAAGTGCTACAACCGTGGTGCCTTGGGTCATTTTGCTCGACTTGTTCGAGCCCAAGAAGGTATCACTTAATCCTATCTCCATGCAAAATTGTGTTTTCTCATGTTTTATTAGTCGACTCTCTCCCCTGTGTGGATTGTAGACTCGTGCTCAACCAAACATGTGACGAGGATCGAGAAGGATTTGTAGATTATCGAAAAGTTCCCTCGCCGGTACAAGAAGAATTTTCATGGGAAACAGCTTCTGTTGAAGTCAAAGGAGTTGGCTCATACCAACTTCAATTGCGGAGTGGACGCACATGACTCTTCATGAAGTTCTTTATGCACTGAATTCGACATAATCTACTACGATCAAGAGTACAATTGCTAGGGACATGGATATTCTTTTAATTTTAGTAATGATCACTTGGATATTTGTTTTGGTGATGAGATTTTGGGACATGGTTCTTTGTCGATAATTTCTTTAAATTAGATTTGTTGATTCCCATGATTCTTCGTTAATTCTTCTTCTTGCATGGTTTATGATGATTCTAATTCGGAAGTTATGGCATGCTAGACTTGGACATATAGGAAAAGATAGGATGACTAGATTGGCTGTAGAAGGCCTGTTGGGGTCTCAACAAAGTCAACCTACCCTTGTGTGAATCTTGTTTGACAGAAAAGCTTGCCGAAAGCCTTTTGGTAAGGCAAAAGAGCCACTCATCTATTAGAGTTAGTCCATTCAGACATTTGCGGACCAATGAATGTTAAGGCACGCTATGGAGCTTCCTATTTTATCACTTTTATCGATGACTACACACGCTATGGTTATGTTTACCTTATTTCTCACCGCGATGAAGCTCTCAAGTGTTTGAGCGCCGCAGAGGTTGAGAATCAAAAGGATAAAAGCTTAAAAACTTTTAGAACCGACCGGCCGTGAGTATTTATCCGATCAATTTAAAGAATTGTGTGAGAAAAATGGAATACGCCGACAGCTGACAATTCCTAGAACTCCGCAACAAAATGGTGTGTCAGTAACCAAGGAATCGAACATTGTTGGAAATGGTTAGGTCGATGATGGCACGTGCCAACCTCCCAATTTCGCTTTGGGGATGCGCTAATGACCGCCGCCACATACTTAACCGAAGGCCTTCTAAGCCGGGCTCCCACAACCCCTTATGAACTTTGGAAAGGTGAGAAGCCTAAATCGGGGCATCTTCATCCGTTGTGCAGTTATGTCCATAGTACCTCCAATAAGTTTGGAAAACTAGGCCCTGTGAAGAAACAAGTGTGTTTTCATAAGGTATTCAGATACCTCAAAGGGTTATATGTATGTGTGGAAAACCCGACGAGAATGACTGAATCGAGTCGCGAATGTTGATTTCATTGAGAATGATTTCCACAAATAGGTGAAGTTAAGAAAGACTTTGAACTTTTGAGATGGAAGAAGAACATGACATCTTTTGGCTTAAGGTGGGAATTGCCTCAACCTAATCCTACGGTACAACATGAGGTCAACCCATGGAAGTCGCCAACGAGAGTCAAGGTGATCTTCATCCGAGTGAGCACGGATTCTAGGGGAGTCCGATACTAGAACGAAGAAGTAAACGTGAAATATACCTCGCCGTCGATTCGCGATCAAGAGGAATCTTTCCTAACTACTTCTTTTCAATTCTAGGAGCCTACATCGCTCAAAGAAGCCTTTTCTTTACCTAATGAATGGATGACTGCAATGGAAGATGAAATTTCCTCTATGAAAAGAATCAAGCCTGGGAGTTAGTTGATCTTCTCCGCAAGGTCGCAAGACTATTGGAAACAAATGAGTTTTCAAAGTCGCTTAAAACGCAGATGGATCAATCGACAAATATAAGGCACGCTTGTGGCGAAAGGCTTTACCCAAAGAGAGGGTTTAGACTACGAGGAGACATTCTCCCCTCGTGGTGAGATTTTCCTCTCTGCTCCTAATCCTAGCGATAAGTAGCATTACGGATCTAGAACTTTATCGATGGATGTTAAACCGCATTCTCAATGGAGAACTAGACGAAGAGATCTATATGACTCAACCGTAGGGTTTTGAAGTCAAGGGACAAGAGCGCAGTGTGCCGACTCAAACGCTCCATCTATGGTCTCAAACAATCATCTAGAAAGGGTACATTCACTTTCATCAAGCGATAACCTCAATTGGCTTTGTGATGATCGAGGAAGACCATCTGATGTATGTTAAACGATCCAAGAAAAGATCTTGATTCTGCCATTATATGTTGATGACATCCTACTAGCCGGGAATGATACGGAGATGATAAATGCCACAAAAAGTGGTTGTCCGCACTTTTCGATATGACGTACTTTGGATGAAGCAAGCATGTGCTTGAGTAAAGTCATTAGGATCGTTTAAAAGATTTCTGCTTGTCTCAAGAGACTTACATTAAGAAGTTATCAACCATTTGGCATGACTAACTGAAACCCGTTGTCACTCCAATGGAAAAGGATGTGTCCTTAGTTCAAACCAATGCCCTAAGAATTAAGAGAGAAAGAAGAGAATGTCTACTCCATATGCGAATGTGGAAGCCTTGATTTATGCTACATGGTACTCTACCCGACCTATTGCATAGAGGGGATGTTGAGTCGATTCCAAAGTAATCCCGACCTCAACACCGGATGGCGCTGAAGAGGGTTCTCATGTTACTTGGTGGGAACCACAAATTTAACCCTATGTTACCAAAGTGGTGATTCGAGCTTGAAAGGTTTCACCGAC
>JABEVN020004586.1:0-12329 GCA_013146195.2 Codonopsis lanceolata | reverse complement strand
ACTTAATGGTTAAAAAATATTTTATTTTTTGTTTTAGCCAAGCAAGGTGAACGCTGCTTTTTGGTTGTGGTGATCTGCGGGCGGCGACGTGGATGGTGGTGGTGGTTAGAGTGGTGTTGGGGGAGTTTTTAAGCAAAACAACTGGTGGTTTGGGTGGAATATGACATTGTTAGATTTCCAAATCATCAATTTTTCAAATCTTCATATCGGTTTGAGTTTCAATCTTCAAATTTGAAAATTCAAAAAAATTAATTTGGATTTGTAAATAGTGAAATTTAAGGTTGTGGTTGTGGTAGGTCTATAAATGACGAGTTTTGCATATATGTTAATTTGAACGAAGGAGTAAAGAATTAGACAAAAAAAAAATCAAAAATAGATTTTTGAGTTGATGGTGTTATTTGAGGTGATAATGGTGGTGGGTCTATGAATGATGAGGTTGATGGAAAAAACTATTGATAACAAAATAAATTTCTTTAAAATATTAATTCTAAATTTCATTTTGGAGAGTAATGCAATTTTAATTTAAATATTAGAAAATTATAATCGCAACGTTGCATAGCTTACAACTAATTTTATAAAGTTCCTTACAACTAAGCCTTTTGAAAAAAACAAACAACTTTGAAGTTATTCAAAACTTAGTTGTTAGAAAGTAATATAATTAGTTGTAAGGATATCATTCTCCTTATAATTATGCCAAATTATAATTCCCCTCAAAAGTATCCACCAAATCACATTGTGCACCCCAACTCTAAGGTTTGTCCCATAATAGTATCTGACATTATTTTTTAAACCCTATTTTCACCCTAACCACAACCGTTAGAAAAGTTACGTTAATTTGACATTTCCTTGTGGGTGTTAACTCGAGGAAAATATTAGGAATTTGGTGTAAACTTTGGGGGTGCTAAATGTATTTTAGCCTAATAAAAATTAAGAAATAAAATATAATTTTCTAAAAAAATTATATAAATGTGTGTGTAAAGTTAAAATGTTTTAAAAAATGGAGTGGGGGGTCCACTATTCCTTTTTTTTTATTGCTGAAAGAAAATGTAGAGAAAAGACCCACCATGTTTTCTTGGTCTTTAGTCGTCCTCAAAACAAAAATTAACCTAGAACCCGATCCGTTTTGTCTCTCTCTTAAATTTTCTCTTAAACAAAAAGATAGATACGTGTTTGATTTCATTATCAATTTTTTTTTATCTTGATGATGAAAACAAAGTACACAAACAAAAGATATGAAAAACTTTTACCCATAGATACCCGTCCCATCACCGATTTCTTGTATGAAATTGGATCCACTCATCTTCTCCGAAACCACCACTGAAATCAATCAATTTCTCATCCCCCATTTCATCCTCTTACATGACTTAACTTTACTTTACTTTTTCTCTCATAATTCTTTAAATAATTCAACCCGACCACCATGACAGCTGCTATGAGGTCGAAATCATCTAGGACCATAGCTTCTACAACATCCTCTCAATTTCGATACTATGTTTTAAGCCATATGCAAGTTTGTCGTATGTCCAATTTTCTCCAAGAAAATTGAAGAGTATTTCAATAAAACCCTTTACCATTTCTCTTAATTCATGTCTGACTCTCTTTCAAATGAATTCGACGATATGGGTTATTGGTTTTCTATTAATACCATGTTTTTTTATAAGGGTTTTTAGTAAGTATACTCTATAGCCTCTGATTGATACTTCAGGCGCGACTTTTACAGGGGACAGAATGAGGGAGATCGAAGATAGAAATTGGCTAAAATCAAAAGCGGTAGGCGTCAGAGTTGTGATAGCAGTGACTGGAGTGGGAAGGGTTTAGGCTGGAGATGGCGGCTTCTATATATGGTGGGGCTAGAGATGACGGCTATTACGATGGAGCCGAAGATGGGATTGCACCAGGAGATGAGAGAATGAGAGAATGTGAGATTAGGGTTTTTCCTTTTAATACATTTACTATTTAACCAGATAAGGGAAATGTTATTTTTCCCCGCACGTGGAAGATCATGTGCTATTTAAAGTGATTTTTCTAACGTTCGTCAAGGAGTATGGTGGAAAATGGAAAACAATGTAGCATCACATACCATTATGGGACAAACCTTAGGTTAAGGTGTACTATGTGATTTGGTGGATACTTTATGGGGAATTGTAAATTGGTCATATAATTATTTTTGGATTATTGAAACAATTATTTCTATTTTTATTTTAAAACATATTTTAAATACTAAATGATTAACTAAATAATGAAGTTATAACCAAATCCCATTTTGAACCCCAAGAAAAATGATTAAAATAATCTTCATGTGACATGCACATACCATTTTCCGTTACTATTGTCGCAAGACCCACAGATAAGGGGCAAAGTGGGACAAATAGAACAATAAGGTATGGAAGTGAGACACTTCGTAGGTTGGGGTGCAATGTGAGATTTATTGTGTAATTTTGAGAGTTAATCATATTTTGGCCCAATCGAAAGTAGTCCAAAAACAATATCAACGGTGCCGATGAGAAATTTATTAGAGTTTAAGCTAGGGACGATGAAGAAGGATTGAACCATGGCGTGCCTCATCTTTGTCGTATACATTTGTGATTCGTTCAAATATGAGTCTTGAAATTCGTGGTGTATGTTTGTGTATTATGTTGTACGAGAGAGAAAGGGAGAAATGTCAAAGGGCTGTGACAGCTTTAATTTTTTGTGGGTTCTTATTCGTGGCGGCCTTGACGGCTGATTGTGATTATTTGATCTTCAGTTATATCTCTTTGATATTTGATATGATTCCGCTTTATTTTTATTTATTTTTCAATATAAAATTTTGAGTAAAAGATTCATACTCTCTTGAGTTTTATCTCAATTAAAATTTACAAAAGAGGTCATTGATAGAGAAGAAGTAGAGAAAGAGTTGTTGGAGAAGAAGAAAAAGAAGTTTCTCTTTGGGTAATATAAAAGCAGAGAAAGCATTGCCAGAAAATGACCAAAATGCCCTACACGTGAAATCTCATGTGCACCTTAATGTCAAATTGGTAATCGACACCGTGAAAAGTATGGGAAGTAGGAGGAAATACAAGGCACACTCAATACTCAACACTCACCACTCTAGGAGTCCACCAAAGAGTTTAGAGTAAGATAAAAGAAGAAATAGATCTTCTTAACAAGCTGAAAAGCTCACAAAATATCTATTCATAATTTGTGTTTTGTTCATCACAGAATAACCCTTTTATAGGCAAACTTGGAACAACCCTCCAAGATAAGTCAATGAATAAAATACTAAAGGTGAGGCTGCTCATTTTCCTAAGTGTCCAAAATGAGAGAATCACATAATACCAAAAGTTGGAAGGACTCTTCAAATTTCTGCAGCAGAGTATTATTCCCTGAACTTACAGCAACAATCTGCAACTTTTCTGGGAGGATGTTAGCATGGATTTTGTTGTTGGGTTGCCTCGCACTCAAAGAAATAAAGATTCAGTCATGGTGGTGGCTGATCGCTTCTCAAAAATGGCACATTTTGTCCCTTGCACAAAGACTTTGGATGCTACACATGTCGCTGATCTTTACTTCAAGGAAATTGTGCTGCTTCATGGTATTCCAAGGACAATTACATCTAATCGAGATTCAAAATTTATGAGTCATTTTTGGCGTACACTTTGGAGGAAGCTTGGAACTAAACTTCAATTTAGTTCATCTCATCATCCACAGACCGACGGACAAACAGAGTCTGTGAACAGGATCTTGGGAAATCTTTTACGAAGTATGATTGGCAAAAATCCACGTCAATGGGATGCAATATTGGCTCAAGCAGAGTTTGCGTATAATTGATCTTTTAGCCAAACTACTGGTAGGAGCCCATTCGAAGTTGTGTATGGTCATAATCCAATTACTCCATTGGATTTAGCTCCCCTTCCTACCACTCAACATTTTAGTGATGGCAGTGAAGAACGTGCTAAGTACATCAAGAAGATGCATGAGCAAGTTCGACAAGAAATTATCAAGCAAAATGGGAAGTACCAAAGAAGTGCAAATAAGCATCGGAAGCAATCAGCTTTCAAGGAGGGAGATTTGGTTTGGATTACTTTGAGGAAGGAGCAATTCCCTCGTGGACGTCATGGAAAGTTGAAACCAAGGGCTGATGGTTCGTTCAGGATCTTGAAAAAGATTGGTGACAATACTTATGAAGTAAAATTACCGGATAATTATGATGTTTCATCAACTTTCAATGTTGTTGACCTCTATCCTTTCATTGGAGCTGAATCTGATAAAGTAAACTAGAAAAAAAGTTACAAAATGATATGTAAATGACGCAAAACTTAGGTTGGGTGTGGCAAAGTGGGACTTCATAGATACTTTGGTGGAATTTTGTATTTTTTAGTGTAACTATATACTTTGGGGTTGAGAGTTTGATTCTCCAACAAATATTTTTTTAAAAGAGTCATAAATTCCATAAACGACATAAGTAAAGTCTCCAACAATAATGTGCTTATCTAAGATAGTAAGTTTGAATTGTTTTCAATTTACAAACTGATAAAAATGAATGAACTCATGTTTGATATTAAAAAAAAGATTTAAAAATAACCAACAAAAAAGACAAATGTGTAGGATAAGTTACTATACAATGACTAAAAGCATACATTATAAATGACCGAAAAACAAAGCATCATAAATGCTAAACACACAGCAACATAATTTATAAGTCTAAAAAACTGTAAAGATTAAAACACGTAAAAATCTAATAATTAAAAGTCAACAAAAAAATGAAGGAACCAACAAATCACTTTTAACAAAATCATTAACACCACGTGCAACGCACGTGAACCTTACTAGTTATTACTAAAATAGAAACCGCTGCTGCCATGTGACAACTTTACATGAAATGTGAAACCATTTAAAAGAAATCGGTGTTGCCACATGGCAGCTTCTTTGAAATGAGTAAAAAAAATATTATTTTTGTCGAACATTGTTTAGTTTAAAAACTAGATTTGATCTTATGTGATTTATATAAATTTGAATCGATTGAGACTCCAATTTTCATCCATTTTCTTTGCCTACAATTTGATTTATACAAGTTGTAGATAAAATTCATTGTTATCCACGAAACAATTTTATGTTAATTTTTTCTTCTGCTAATATATCTATTAATAAATATTAAATTTTATCTATTAATAAATATTAAAATTAAAATTAGTCAATTCAGTTCGATGATCCAAGATGGTTCGGTTTCGATTTCAAAAATTGAAAAAACACCTGATTTGATTCGCAATTTTTTATATCAAACCTAAACAAATCTAACTGAACCAAACCAACCTATATATTTTTATTTATTTATTATATAATATATGTATATTATAAAGCATGTTAACTATTCTACGTTGTTCGATTATCTTATATGTTTAATCTAGGACGTTGTTCGTTTGTGTTTCTTTTGGAATTTACAATATTTTTTTATGATAATTTATTTTTAGTAGGTTATTTTCTAATGTTTGACTTTAATTCAAAATTAAAATCATATTTTTATTGTTATTATTAATGTTGGTTAAGTTGATTAAAAATATTTTATATAAACCACAAAATCGAATCAAACCAAGTGATTCGATTTCGAGACTTATTTAGTTTGGTTCTGTTTGAAAATTTCGGAACCAAAAGAGGGTGATTCAATTCATGATTTTGATATAAATCAAATCAAATCAAATCACGGACACCCTGCCTTACAAAGAGAGAAGCATCCGCCGAACTAGTTTGTAGCCACTAGCCAGAAAAACTTCATCCCATCTTCTAACTTGTTTCTTTAACAACCTTGGGACTAAATAATCTTTGAGTGTACGACCATCATAAAGGATACCCTTTTGAACCTGAATGAGTAAATAATCTTTGTTTTGACTAAATAATCTTTGTTTTGACTTTTTTAAGGTCAAATTGATTGTTTTTTTCGAATAAAAATTTAACATGTATTTTTTTTCAAAACAATAAAACATGTATCACATAGTTTTGAAAAGAAAAAAATACATGTCAAATTTCAATTATAAAAACAATAAATTTGACTATAAAAAAAGTCAAAATAGGACATTTATTTCGCAACGGATGGAGTAGTAATATTTTATCTACATGCTATATAGTGAGGATCCCAAAATTCACCAAGAAAAATTACTATAAAGACTTGTTTGTTGCACTAAACGTAATTTTTTTCAAAACACAGTTTTTTTTTCTTGTAAACACGTTCGGAAAACTATTTCAAAACATTATTTTAATAAACAAAGTAGTTGTAAACGCAGCATATTTTTAAAACGATGCATTGAAACACTTTTAAAGAAAAAACACTACATTTTTTGCTAGGGTTTTGATCAAAACGCTCCACCAAACAAGTACTAAATAAGTAAGGTCATGCATATAACTAGGCTAATAGAGTAATAGTTCATCAAAAGGAAGTGAGAAATCATCCCCAAAGCATAGAAAGTGTGGTGCCTTGGTGCTCGATCCCTTCCCATGCCCCCTTTAGGAGAAAAAAAAAAAAAAAGAAATCATCCCCAAGTAAAACAAAAATAAGTTGATCTTTCTTTGCTATCCCATTTCAGAGGTAACTATGAAGTCAGAGCTTCTCTCTGCTTCTCACATCCATTTCCTCACGACTGATTCTAATTGTAAAAGCATTAAAAGATGGAAAAAAGTAAATCAACATATGAAATCTAATTGTAAGGTGACCTTGAGAAGTAATCGGTCATTACGCCTTTAGCCGTTGGTTGTGCTGTATGTACGTTTCGTACAAATTAGGTACCTCATCCTTGTAGGGCAGCAAGAACCTCTCAACAAACTTCGCCTCCTTAAGTACTAGAACAGAATACAAAGGCTGGCTACTCCTAACAAGCTTAAGCTCTTTCAGAATCTTCAAAACTGCATTCCTAGGCTTCACCCTTTTTTCCAAACTAATACCGAATAGAAAGTGGTGAGCGGCAAGGTACGCAGGTGTTAATCCAACCTCCTTCATGTAAAAGTTGAGTCTTTGTTGAATTGCAGATTCAGAAGTCTTCAAAGTGAAAGGTCGAGCACGGACCAATACAGCTATATCAGAATCAGACCAACCAAAGCTCCTAAAAACACTACACTTTTTCTCCATCATTGGCCTACTAATTGTGCTTAGCAGAATAACACCATCAACGAAGATCGAGGAATTATTAGGAATACCCAAATCCGCTTCGACTCTGCTCAAAATATCTTTAAGCCGCTCAGGCGTTCGCAACATCACTCTTGGGTTAAAAATTACAAGCTTTTGGATTTGCTCACTCGAAAACCCGTAATTTTGCTGCAACAAGACTATATTGGACTGCATTGATTTGAGGGTGCAACATGAAAGCAGCCAAGAAGAATTTTTAATAGCTTTAATAACCTTATCATCACAGCCGCCCATTAATTGTCTCCAATAACTGATAATTGGCACGATCCTGGTATCTAACCCCTGCATTAAAACAGTAGGACTCGCCTTGATGAGCTTGACTAAATTTGACCCGGTTAGCCCAAGATCCTGAAATGCCCTGAATTTGGACTCTAGGGTTTCATCAGATTTGTGTAACAGGAGTTGGGGTACAGACGAAACTAATTCCCTGATATGGGATTGGTCTAAACCACCGTACTTTTTTATTAAATTGATGAATAAATCAGGCTTTTGAGTAGATTTCAAGTGACTGACCTTTGTTGATGCCACCAAGAGTGTTTCATCTCTGGACAACCCAATTGTGTTGACAAGGTAATCCACCATGAAATTAGAAGAACCATTCTGGGAAACCGTCGGAACTGAAGATGTAGATGAGAAGTAGTATTGAAAGTGAAATCTATTCAAAGAATTGGACAAGTCCAACTCTCTGATCAGTTGACGCCGGCGGTTGCTACGAAGCAGTACCAACATTTTGCATAACATTTTCTGGTTAGATTGAAATTCGATTAATTCAGGGGGAAAGCCCACTCTCTCACAGTCTCACTCTCACCCCTCGGCCACCAAATATCGACATCTTCATCAGAGAAAAGCAAGATTTCCAATTTACTGTATATTCGGGTTTCAGGGTTTACTAAATTTCGTGCCATTTTTTTCACTTGAATAAGTGTTAAACAGAAAGAGTCCTATGCTTTCATCTCTTTTTTTTCTTTTTTTTTTCCTTTTTCCAAGAGCGGGCAGAGAAAGGATTGAATATCAAACCTCATATTTACATAACTCCACCACTGAACCATCCCTAAGCGTCAAAAATCAAAATAGTTCTCTTCTGTAAAGAGTGAAAAGCCTAAAAATAAGAATAAAGTAATAAAAGTATTTTCTTAAAAATATATATAAAAAAACTTGAAGAATTTTTTTTGGAACCGATAAAAAAAATGAGTAAAATAATTATTTGGGAACGAAAGGAGTATCATTTAGCAAAATTATTGGGCATTCAAAGATTCAATCATCTCTTTATTTATTTATTTCCGTAAAATAAGAATCTATACTAGCATTGTTGTTTGGATTCACTTTATTTTGAATATTATGAGCATTTTGATCAGGATTCGCTTTGTCGTTGGGATTTATATTTTTGTTGAGATTCGCATTCTTGTCGGGATTATTGAAGAGTAAAACTTAACAGATGGAGAATCTATTGTTGAAATTTATGGAAAGATGGGGAAGAGAAAGAAATAAATTTTAGTATTTTTTTTACAAAAGGGGCAATTTGGTAATCCAATTTTTAAGTGGGTCCATTTGGATGCATTGATTTTGAATTCAATAAATATTCAAATTCTATAAAATTTAAATAATTAGAATTTGCTTTCAAAATCATAGTTTTTTCATTGTTTGGATAATGTGTGGAATTCAATTGTAATTTCTACATTATACTAAAAATAAAAGTTCAATAATATGTCAAGTATTTAGTTTAGTCTAGTGGTATATAGTTGTTGGTTATTTCGAATGACAAAGATTTAAACTTTGCTAATAACAAAAATATAAAAAATTTACATTTTAGAAAATAAATAGCATATTGTGGTGGTGGTTAACGGCGGTGGTGTGTGGCAGCCGACGGAGGTAGTTGGAGGAGGTGGCAGCAATGGCTGGGATTGACCGGAGGAAGCGGCAATGGTGACCGGAGACGGTGGTGGTGGTTACCGGAGGTGTTGGCGACAACGACTAGAAGCGGTGGCGGGGGTGGTCGGACGTGTTGGCGGCAATAGGAGGTGGCGCAAGTGGTGGTGGTTGAAAGTTGTTTTGGTGGTGGTAAAAAGATGATGATTTGTTACTATGTAACTAAAGCTGTCAAAATAGGTTGGGTCCGTTAGGTTGGCTCATCTCGTCACTTAAAAAAGGTGGGTTGGGTTAGGAAAATATGAACTCATTAGGAGGTAGGTCAAACGGGTTTAGCCCGCTGCGGGTTGCGGGTTGGGGCGGGTCAGGACGGGTTAACCCATCATATACTAGTTTCAAATAACCAATTCATAAGTTTGAAATAATTAGTTTAAATCATTTTCGCCCAAAATGTAAGATTATTTTTTATATCTGAAATATTAGTAAATGATTTTGAATTCGTTCAAAAAGTGACATTTATAGCAACTAAAAATGTCAGAATAAGGTATATTAACCGCAATATTTATAGAAAGATGATTATAAGCACATACAAAAAGAGTAATGATAATAGTTTCTTACTTATATATTTTTTTCTCATTTTATACTATTAATATTAGAGAAAATTGTTAGAAAACACTATTAAAAATATAAAAGTAGAAAATATAATTTTTTTAATGAATTTTGACATTATTTTGTATTATTTATTGATGCGTCCAAGAAATCTGGATGCACTGGATAAGCTCAATCTGAACACCTGGCTTTCAACGTGTCCGTAGATCCTCAAAGCCCAACTCTGCAATGCAAATGAACAACGTGAAGCGGGCGGGGGCACTCCTGCAGCGCCTCCGTGTAAATCAGTATAAAAGAGTAAGCAATTTGGCAGAGTTTTGGCTAGAGAATAAGATTGCGCATACCTTTCTCCCCCATTTTCCAAGGCTTTTATACCCACCGAAAGGCATAACTGCCAATAACCATTATTAACCGCTCATGATCATCTTTAACCGCCCACGATCACCATTAACTGTCTATGATTATCATTAACTGCCCATGACTGTCATTAACTGTCAATAAATGGGTGTGTCCTTTAATGGCGAGCACATTAATAAGCCCACTAATAACGGTGGTTCAGCTGAAGGACTTCCCGATCATTATTATTGACTAGAACTCTTGCTCGAACGTGACCGTCCTCAACAAACACCTTGAACTTTCCCGGACGTAGATGTCCTCAATCGATGGTGGCTGGCGAGCATATTGGCGAGTAAACATGATCGCAAGTCGGTTTTGTTCGTTGGTCGAGCCCCCAGCTCGTAAGCGACTCAACAAAAAACCAAAGTTTTGCTTGCTTACTTACATGAGACCTTTGCTCGCTTGTTCGGACGAAGCCCGTATGCTCGGCACGTGACCCATGGCTTGGGCCTATTGGGCCAAAGTTCAGTAGCCCCCTACTCCTTGTTTCACCGAGCATTCATGCTGGTGACGAGGAGGAGCCCAAAAATTTCGAAAAACATTTTCCAGGATAATCAAATATTTCAAATATGCTGCCTAAATAATCTTGAAGCCAAAAAATCTGAAGAGGCGGCAACCCAAAAGACGTTTGAAGAGACGTTTTTCAAAGGTTTAAATCGTCAGCCGCCAGCCGCCAGTTCTGAGAAAAGCAGGCCCAATTCCTTATGCCCCATTAAATGATACATCGTTCACCACACCTCGTGCTTCGAGCCCAATGATTTGAACCCTCAACCGGCGGTTTTGCTGAGTATAAAAGGCAGAATTCTCCTCTTTTTACAACTTTACGCTTCATACAATTCATAAAGACTCTTGAAAGAGAGAAGAACAAACGAAGGATTCTGCGATTCTCACCAAGAGCCGATTCCCGGATTCAATCCCTCTCAAGTCTTTTAAAACAAAATCGAGATTCTCCAAAACTTTCAGGTATTTCACGTTTCCTTCTTCAATCTTCAATTGTATTTTCTCTTTTCAATTTTTGAATTAGAGTTTATGCTATTTAAACCCCTTTTCTCGCTTTTCTACCTGTTCAACCAATTCCCCATCCACTGGTCTTCACTATCTATCCGCCATTTCAATCCAAACCGAGGGAATCGAGAAGTCGTGATCGCACTGCTTTTGATCTCACAACCCGCTACCACGGTCAATTTCTTTTGTCGCATTTCACCCAATCGATGTCTAACCTCGCACTTCTCGATTCCTCTTCATGTAGAATGTCTAGTGAAGAAAGCGCTTCCAAATCGAAGGCCAAAGCTATGATCACGAGCTCCGTAAGAAATGCATGTATCCTCGACCTCATCCTCCTCAAGAAGCGAATGAGAAGTGGTTCCCCTAATTACTCGCGGCGAAACCCGGATAAGCGTTTAGCAACAAATGAACAGTAGCCCCAAATCCTTCAGGAAACCGCTGGCGAGCAGATAATCCTCCTCGCTTAAACGATCAACCGCCTGCCCCCAAACTTTGTTCGTTCTCGCCTCTTATCGTATTCTTCCCCTTCAATCGTGGGAAGATTTGAATTGAAGAAAGAGGTCGATACATGGTTCTACTCTCTAGGAATGGACCCCAAGCTCTACCGAGTTCAAGGCTTTCGACTTAGAACATAGACACAAAGGCCACAATTTTCAAGGAGACAAGATGGTGTTCTATTTTGACTTCTTTCGAGTCGGGCTTCGTCTCTCTCTCGACCCATTTATTGTTGAATTCTTGAATGCCTCAATACTCTCCCTGCTGACCGACCTTAACAACCTGTTAGATTCCTAGTATCATTCCACACCTTTGCTGCTGGTCACTCGGGTTTGAGCCCGATATGACTTTGTTTCGAAAATTCTTCCTTCTTTCCCTTGATAAGAAGAATTCGCATCGATAGTCGCTCGAACCATGGTTTCTTCAAACTTCATGGTCCCAATAAAGTTGATGGTTGGGATTGAAAGCCTTGCTCGTTGAATCGAGCATTGGGCGGCCGCCGCGCCATACCTCGGCGACTATGGACTTCAGAGCACGACAAGAAGCGCCTATCGGTGGAGAACCTCGAATAGCTAAAGCTTCGAGGACTCTTGGGAGCAAGAGAAGGAGGCGGTGGGCCAGGACTTCATGCTTGGTGCAGTTCTTACTTCGGCCTGGGTCTGATCACGATTTCCTACCTTCCAGAAGGAGTTGAACCCAGTGCTCTTGAACAGGAAATTCCCCATCCATATTGGGGCTCTTGCCATGGGAAAAAATTCCCAGTGAGTGCGAGGAATGTGCTTTCGCATCGACTCTGCCGACCTTC
>JABEVN020004585.1:0-12330 GCA_013146195.2 Codonopsis lanceolata | reverse complement strand
GTTCCGTTAGGTCCGTTTCTTTCATGCACTCTGAAAATTCTACACAAACTCTAAACTAAAATATTACCAACATATAAATACAACACTACGATGCTTTTCTCCCCCAAACTTGAATTATGGCATATTCAAATTTAAATTAATGTCCAAAATTAAATAAGACGGAGAACAACATATTTAAATTACACTACGAAAGGAAATAAAATTCATCAAAGTGGGTTGCCTCCCACCTAGCGCACTTGTTTAACGTCTTTGGCTCGACCCAACTGCAAACCTAATCTCTTGGGGGCTCATTGTCAGAGAGACGAATAAGTTCTATGGTTCTCTCTACTGACATGGGTTCAAGGTACGGTTTGAGTCGATGACCATTAACCTTAAAAATTTCATTGGTCTTTGGGTTTTTAATACCAATCGCTCCATGAGGATAAATTCGAACTATAATGAAAGGACTAGACCATTTTGATTTCAATTTTCCAGGAAATAATCTGAGTCTAGAATTAAAAAGGAGTACCTTTAATCCTGGACGAAACATCTTGTTAGCTAATCCCATATCGTGGTATTTCTTGGTCTTTTCTTTAAAAGTTTTTGCATTTTCATACGAATTTAACCTATGTTCTTCTAATTCATTCAACTGGAACAGTCTTTCTTCACCAGCCAAAGTTAAGTCAAAATTAAGAGCTTTAATGGCCCAATGGGCCTTATGTTCAATTTCAACTAGCAGATGACATGCTTTGCCATACACCATTCGATAAGGACTCATTCCTATTGGGGTTTTATATATAGTGCGGCATGCCCAAAGAGCATCTTTAAGTTTAGGCTCCCAATCTTTTCGATTTGGTCTCACAGTCTTTTCCAAAACTGCTTTTATCTCTCTATTACTAACTTCTACTTGACCAGAAGTCTGAGGATGATATGGTGTAGCTAACCTATAAGTCACACCATATTTTCTAAGGACTGAATTTAGCAATCTATTAATGAAGTGTGTTCCTTGATCACTAATTATAGCTCTCGGTACTCCAAATCGAGCAAAAATATCCTCCACAAACTTGACAATAGTTTTTCCATCTTTATTTCTAGTACCAATAGCTTCTATCCATTTAGACACATAATCAACAGCGACTAAAATATACCATTAGAGACTGGAAAAGGACCCATAAAATCAATACCCCAGACATCAAAAATTTCAACAACTATATTCATATGCAAGGGCATTTCATTCCTTTTACCAATTCCACCCGTTCTTTGACATTTATCACAAGTTTTGTAAAATATGTCACAGTCTCTAAAAACAGTAGGCCAATATAATCCAGATTGCAGAATTTTTCTAGCAGTTTTATTACCACTAAAATGACCACCACAAGAGTATTCATGACAAAATGTCATAATACTTTGTTGGTCTTGTTCTGGAACACATCTCCTAATTATAGAGTCGGAACACATTTTATACAAATGAGGTTCTTCCCAAAAATAATGTTTTGCATCTGTTAAAAATTTCTTTCTTTGATAAAAATCAAAGTCAGGGTTGATGAGATCAGATACATAATAATTGACATAATCAGCATACCAAGGATCCAAATCTTTAACTGCTAATAATTGTTCATCAGGGAAGTCTTCATTCACAAATTTTATTATCAAGAAATTGACGTTCAAGTAAAGGTAAAAATTCCAACCTAGACAAATGGTCGGCTACGACGTTTTCTGTTCCCTTTTTATCTTTAATAGTGATGTCAAATTCTTGCAATAATAACATCCATCTTATGAGTCTAGGCTTTGCCTCTTTCTTACTCAAAAGATATTTTAGGGCTGCATGATCAGAAAATATAATAACTTTTGATCCTAACAAGTATGGTCTAAACTTTTCTAATGCATACACAACTGCTAAGAACTCTTTTTCTATGGTTGTGTAATTTAATTGTGCATCATTTAATGTCCTACTAGCATAATGAATTAAATGCGGTTTCTTATCTACTCTTTGACCTAACACAGCTCCAATTGCGAAATCTGAAGCATCGCACATGATCTCGAAAGGGAGAGACCAATCGGGGCTGGTTAAAATTGGGGCTGATGTCAATCGTTCTTTTAATAAATTAAATGCATTCAAGCATTCTTGATCAAAAATGAATTCGGTATCTTTTGCCAACAGATTACATAAGGGTTTATAGATTTTTGAAAAATCTTTTATAAATCTTCTATAAAAACCTGCATGTCCTAGAAAACTTCTAACACCTTTGACAGAAGTTGGAGGAGGTAGTTGTGAAATAACTTTAATTTTTACCTTATCGACTTGAATTCCTTTGTTAGACACAACATGATCTAAAACAATTCCATGTTTAACCATGAAATGACTTTTCTCCCAACATAGGGTCAAATTAGTTTCGCAACATCTTTTCAAAACCGATGTAAGATTTTCTAGGCAATGGTCAAAAGAATTCTCAAATACTGAAAAATCATCCATAAATACTTCGACACATCTTTCCACTAAATCTGAAAATATAGAAATCATGCATCTTTGAAAAGTAGCTGGGGCATTACAAAGCCCAAATGACATTTTCCTAAATGCAAAGGATCCAAAGGGACATGTAAAAGTGATTTTCTCTTGGTTTTCGGATGCTACTAGGATTTGGTTGTAGCTAGAGAAACCGTCAAGAAAACAATAATATTTATGACCAGCTAGTCTTTCAAGGATTTGGTCAATAAATAGCAAGGGAAAGCGATCTTTCCTAGTTTCCGCATTTAATTTCCTCAAATCAATACACATTCTATAACCAGTGATAGTTCGTGTAGGAACTAATTCATCTTTATCATTTTTAACAACTGTAATTCCTGATTTCTTAGGAACTACTTAGACTGGACTAACCCATTTACTATCAGATATTGGGTAAATTATACCCGCATCAAGAAGCTTAAGTACTTCTTTTCTCACTACTTCTTCCATGTGAGGGTTATGTCTTCTTTGTCTTTCTCGAGAAGGTTTACTGCCTTCTTCTAAATGGATTTTATGCATACACATAGATGAACTAATTCCTTGTAAGTCTGCTAAGGACCAACCTATCGCTTCTCTATGTGTCCATAGAACTTTTAACAAGCTTGCTTCTTGTTCTTCTGTTAAATCTGCAACAATTATAACAGGTAAAGTTTTTCCTTCCCTTAAAAATGCATATTTTAAATGGGGTGGTAATCGCTTTAATTCTACTTCAGAAGGAGATTTGACAGACATAATAAATTCAGGAATTTCAGGTTTAGTTGTTTCCTCCTTAATGTTTTCTTCTTTTTCTTCCTCTATTTTTATTTCATCAAAAATAGATTTCGGAATTTCCAAATCTTCTTCTTTATTATTTTCATCATCCTCTATTTCTACTTTATCATAACTATTTTCTGATTCAGACTCTTCCATTTTGTCTTTATCTTTATTCTTAAGAGCTTCAAGTCTTTCTTTCTCTTTTCTCTCATCAGTCTCTCGGAGTTCTCTTTCTAATTCTTCAATATCGAATTTTATATGGGAGAAAGTTCTATCATCATGACTTTCATACACATCTTTCTCATAATCATCATCCTCACAATTTTCTTCAAAGGTTTGGGCTGTCAGTTTTTCAATTTCATCAATTGAGAAACATGCATTCATGTCACTCGGTCTATTCATTGCATCAAAAACAGAAATTTCAATAGTTTCACCCATTACTGACATTGTGAGTTTACCATTCTTAACATTGATCATTGTGTTGGCAGTGGCCATAAAAGGTCTACCTAACAAGATAGGGACTTCATTGTTTGTGCATATTTTCCTTTCCATATCTAGAACCACAAAATCAACCGGGATGATTAATTTGTCTACCTGAACTAGAATGTCCTCTACAATACCTAACGGGTGTTTAACCGAACGGTCAGCTAACTGTAGAGACATATTAGTGGGTTTCAGTTCTCCCAACCCCAATTGTTTATAAACTGCGAAAGGCATCAAATTAATACTTGCTCCTAAATCTAACATAGCCTTCTTGTTTTTAGAACTACCCAATGAGACTTGGATATTGGAGCTACTAGGATCTTTCAATTTAGGAGGAAGTTCGGGTTGTAAGACTGCACTCACGTTTTTAGAAACAATAATCTTTTCATTATTTTCAAATTTGTGTTTCTTAGAGTGAAGATCTTTGAAAAACTTAGCATAAGCTGGAATATTTTTAATAACGTTTAGCAAAGGAAGGTTAATGTTCACTTTGGATAACATGTTATAAATTTTCGAAAATTGCTTGTCCATTCTGTTTTTCATAAGTCTTCTAGGGAATGGTATTGGAGGAACATATGGTGGTGGTGCCACATAAGGTTCCTCTTCATCTTGTTCTTTTTCTTGGCTTACTTCTTTTTGATTATCTTTTTCTACTTCTTTCTCTTGATTATCTTTACTTTGATCCTTTTCAGCTTTATCATAATTATCTACTTTATCAGGCACATCAGATGATTGAATAGGATCACTTACCTCTTCTCCAATTACTCTACCACTTCGCAGAGTAGTGATAGATTTCGCTTGTTCTGTCTGACTAGGGAACTTTCCTTCTTCTCTTTTCTCATTTACAACTTTTGCAAGTTTATCCCCTTAAATTTTCTATCTCTTCTAGCAAATATTTGTTAAGAGCAACTTGACCTTTGTTTGCTCCATCTGACTTTGAAACTTCTTCAATTCGCAATTGTCCTTGATTTGGGAATTGTTGAGGTTGTAGTGGTTTATTTCCTCCCCATGAGAAATTAGGATGATTCCTCCAACCAGGATTATATGTGTTTGAGTAGGAATCATTCCTTTGTCTTTGAGGGTACATGTTCATGGCATTGACCTGTTCAGAATACATAGAACTAGATTGACAAAAATTAGTAGCATGAGAATTTAATCCACAAATAGCACATGCTTCTTGAATTTGCCAGTTTTCATATTGAGCTTGCATATCTGGTTTTTCTTGAACTTGGAATAAACTTCTACTTTTACCTCTTGCACTTTTCTGTTGAGAATTTGCACTTAACATCTCAAGTAATTCTTCTAGTGCAGCTGATGTCATTCTATTAATAGAACCGCCCGCCACACTATCGACCATAGTTTGTAAAGCAGGCGAAAGACCATGATAGAATTGGATTACTAACACATCTTGAGATAGATTATGATGAGGACACATGATAAGTAAATTTTTAAATCTATCCCATGCTTCATGGAATGTTTCTCCTGGTTCGTTTTGAAAAGACATGATTTGTTTTCTATACTCTGAAAGAGATGCATGCTTATAAAATTTATCCATAAACAAATCATATAATTGAGTCCAAGTATAAACACTTGCAGGTATTAGATTCATAAACCATCTTTTCACCAAATCTTTTAATGCACTCGGAAAATATTTCATTTTTACTTGGTATTCAGTCAAACCACCTAACTGAAAAGTTCTCATCATATATGCATATTCCCTCATGAAACTTACTGCATCTTCAGATAGCATTCCATGGAATGAAGGTATCATATTAAAATAATGACCTTTAAGTTCGAAATTCCTTACTGCTTCCAGTAAGATTAGGCATGAGGTTGCTGCATTCAACACGGGGCGACTATAATCATTTATAATTCTTTGATTAATTATTACTTCCATGTTTCTCTAAGCAGGTTCTTCCACTCTTTGATTCACGTTTACCGGATGAACCAGATTTTCAAGATTTTGATTATTATTATCCATTGGAGGATCAGCTACAGGATCCTCTTGATTAAATTGTTCTTGATTATCAGACTGGTTTCCTAGATTATCAGGGTCTTCCTGATTCTTTCCAAGATTATTTATATTTTGATTTAATTCTACGAGTTTAGGGTTTAGAGATCTACGATCGTGCATAAAATAAATAAAGCAAATAAAACAATTAAAAACTAACAACTAAAAATAAATAAAATCTTTTTTGTATTTTTTGTATTTTTTTATATAAAAAAAAACTGAATGTAAGACTACGCTACCAACAAACTAACTATGCAAACTAGCTTGTCCCTGGCAATGGCGCCAAAAACTTGATCGTGTCTTATTTTAATTAATTCCTTGCAAGTGGACAAGACTATTGTAAAATAGTCTGGGAAGCAAGGGTCGAACCATAGAGACAAGAAGATCACAAATAGCAAGACTATTGGTAGCAATTATTAAACTAAGGAGGTTTTTATATTGATTTTATCTAAACTAATTATTCTAAAGCAGTAAATTAAATTACCTAGGCAGTAATCACAGTCGGAAAGATGTGATTGTGGGGGAAATCTAGGATTAGGGTTGCACTTGTATCTACTCTATAGCTTATTTGGATAAAGTATCATTCAATTTCTTGGGTTCGTCCACGAAAGATAGATATAGTCTGTCGAATTACCATTCAGTCTCCATCTCCAAATAATTCGTCCATTCTATATCATAGGCACAAGAACATATGGATCCTAACATTTGTGTAGGGTGCCGTCTCTACTTCCCTAAAAAAAAAAAACCTGTTACTTAAGTTATATATGGAACCTGACCCTAACTTATCACTCTCGTGCATCGATAGGTTCAATTTATCATGATGGTGAGCCAGTGTACGTCATATGCATATTGGTCATGCATTTATCCGCACCTCTAGACCTTTATCACTTGCGATTACATTCATTTGTTCAAAGTGAGATAATAAAGGGGTTGATAAACACCATGATTAACAAGAATTGAATGAATAAAAAATATAATTAAGCCATAGATTCGATACAAGTTACCTCCGAACTCTTAGATTAATGGATGTTTAGTTCATCTTTGAAGATGAACTACACACGGAGATGAATGAATACATGGATCAATCTTCAAAACTGCAATTACAACAACTAAACTACGTAATACACTCTAAATCCTATCTAAAACTGTGTTAAAACTACTTCTTGGACCTCATTTGGCTTTGGCTACCGTCCTTTATTTATACCATGGAGTTGTAGGGGAATAGGAGGTTCAATCCAGCTCGAAAACCTCAAAAAGGTCGGTTCTAGGCACCTTGTGGTCGCAAGGGGTAATGACCTTGCGTCCGCAAGGTCTTGATTTCGGGAGCCCACTTACTGCCTACCTTACGAAGGCAAGGTCTAAACACCTTGCGGCCGCAAGGTGGCCAAAATGTTTTTCTGCAGTTTTTTCTTCAATTTTACACTTTGGCCCCTTCTTCGAAATATTCAATAAAAGCTTCATAATTCATATGATTCCGCCTAAAACCCTGAAACTCATAAAACAACTAAAAACACATATCAGTAGCCAAAAGCATCGTGGAATTGCTCAATTTAAGTCATAAAAGCACTCGATAATGACGTATAAAATACGTCTATCACCCTCCTTCGAAGAACTCAGCCTTTAGCTGAAGCTTCAGGACTCTATTCCTAAAGCTAGAGGTCAAGCTCTTTGATCGATTTGAAGATTGATTTCAGATGGTGCCCAAGGAAGATGAGGAGTTGTCTGTAAATATTGCATTCATATCTTCATATTTGTATTCACATACAAATGCTATTGATTGTACAATAATCAATCATCATAGAAGGTCCAGTGCTCTGCATTCAATCGTTTAGATATTTTTTATTTGAACGACCTTCAATAGTGTCTTCTCATATCAGTTTCTCGTTCTCGTCTCCTATTGCCCTCTTTACTTAAGAACTCATCTATGAAAGATTAAGGCTTAAAAGGACGAGGACAGAAACTGTACATAGAGTGTCTAGGCTGATGTAATTTGTAATTTATCTTGGAATAAATTCAGATGTTCTTTCAAATAATTTATCTTTCAGACTTTACCGCTCTATAAGCTTTTATAAATTGATTTATCTTTTGAAAAGCTATTTTCTAATGATTTCCTAAATCTGCATTTGGAAGAAGGATTAAGTGTGTTGTTGTTCTGAACTATATTCGTGTACAACCAATTAAGACTTCTCTAAATCAAAGCCTAACTATTTCCGCTGCTCAAACTCTTTCGAACATGCTTTTGATTTAAACGGCAGTTCACCAGCAGAGTTCCTAACTTTTCTGAGAGCAAGTCTACTGTTCCTTGATACCAGCATACATGCTCACCGTGCAAGCTGTCTACGCCTTTAAAATCTATGATTTACTTATATAAAAAGAAGAAAAGTTTTAAACGGCAACATAAGCTATTCACCCCCCCCTCTAGCCTATTTGAGCAATCATGTGGACCAACACTAACGTCATTCAAAAAATAGGCTCGCTTACAACAAAACAAAAGTTAGGTGGCCAAAATAGATATTTCAAATTTTCGGTGGCCGAATTGTAAAAAGTGGGAAAGTTGGGTGGCCCAATTGTGTGTTTTACCAAAATTGAAATAATTAACACTTTCTTGTTCGTTTAAAGTTTCACTAAAATCAGAAAATATATACTCCATTCGTTTTCAAATTATCGTCATCTTTGACTTGGTACACCGTTTAAGAAAAATAAATTGAGTGTATTATAAATATTAGTGAAATGTGCGGTTTCCTTTAATGCACGTGAGCATGTGGTCATAATTAAAGTAAATAGAAAAAGTAAATGTAAAGTAATAAAAGTGTTTTTCTAAAAAGGGAAAGTTTTGAAAGATGACAATTATTTTAGAGTCATGCTATACCGACCTCTCGTTCCTATGAGTCGACCCCCAAAAGTTATTAACGTCCTATTTTACCGTTTGAATTTACCCATCTAACTAAGCATATCCCCTCCCTTCTCGCTCCCCATCCTCCCCCACTGCCTCCCTCTCACCACCTACATTCTCTCATCCCCCTCCCCTTCCCAGCAAGCTTCTTCTCAAACCCCCTACTTCCTTCGCCGCCCGTCCCTCTTTCTTCTCCTATTTGACTTCCTCATATCTGTGCGAGTAACACCAAAACCCCTTTCCTCCAAAAATGTTTCCTTCTACCCCGGTCAAACTCTCTTTTGCTCTCCCCCTCTTCTTTTCCATTGCCGTCGCATTGCTTGAAAAACCCACCCAAATCAACTACACATATATGTTTGGCCCCTGTTAGCCGAAAATTTCAAGAATTTTCAGTCATTAACAACCGAATATTCTTGACATATTCGGCCTGCCTAGACCAAAAATTTTATAAAAATTTGGCCCTGGATGACTAAAATTTATGATCACGCCATCTCCACTCTCTTTTCTGTTCTTCTTCACTCAAAAACGCCGGTGGAGGTAAGGGGGAAGTTGATAATCTAGATGGCGTTGCTGGGAGATAAAGCTTAGAGGTGGGTGGCTCGCTTGAGAAGAAAGTGAGAGAGAAAAGCGGCATTGTGGGCTAGGTTGTTGTGACAGAGAAGGCGATGGGAGGGAGGCAACAGGGGAGAAGGGATGGCACTGCTAATGCAGTAAGTTTGATGGGGGACGGATGAGAGAATGAAGGCTGTGGGAGGGAGGCAGTGGGGGAGGAGGGAGGGTGCTGTGGAGAGATGGAGAGGGATTTTGCTGGGGGGAGGGAGAAGGGATGGGGTATACTTAATTGCGTGGGTAAATTCTTTGAGCAAAATATGAAAAGTCCGATTTTAGGCTTAATTCTCTATTTGGTCACCCTACTTACGTGAAAAGTCCGATTAGCTCACTCTACTACCATTTTTTACAATTTGGTCACCCAACTTTACAAAACGTTTCACGTTAGTCACTCTTTATATTTTTTAGATAAACTGTCTAAATTATTTTTAAAAACCCGAAAATACCCCCAATTAATTGTTTTTTTCATACCTTCATCTGCATCCCCAATTTGATTCATACTTTGTAAACGCAGAAAACCTTTTATTTTCTTCCTCATCAATCACAAATCACAAGAACTCAACTTTATCTATTCAAACCCATCTCCATAGGAAATAAAAATCTCAATTCACCGAATCACAGTAAAGGCGATTTGGATCTAACGGGGATGAACGGGAAAGGTGAGCTCAGCCGGCTCTATTGAGGATCGGGGATGGAGAAGGCCGGATCTGGAGCCGCATAGAAAAAAGATCGGACATGAAGATGAGAACGACACTGGAGCAGGGGTAATGAAGACGATAACCGACTGTGGGTGAGTGAGAGAGAGAGAACACAGTGATGGCAATTGTGGATGGAATCCATTGAGGTTGACTGGCCGGTGGAGAGAAATCGAAGCTAGAGATGGAGATGAGAACGATTTTAGAGAGGAGGAGAGAGACCTTTCTAATTGAGAGTACGAGTTGGCGGAAATATCGGGGCAATCAAACTGAGCAAGTTGCCGAACAAATCTAGGTTTAGTACGTAAGGCAACCAGGAGCATATTAGCGTAGGATGGGACCAGAGAGAGAGTTACCTGAGAAATCCAAGTTCTAGAGACTCTGACAATACTGGAGAGAGGCCGGTAAGGAACCAGAGAGGCTCGTGGTTGGGAGATGGAGACTGATGAGACGGTTCTCCTTTTTGTTCCAATAGGAAACGCCGACGAGCTTGAAGATGAAGGGATTGGAAATGTTGAAGAAGCTCCGGTTGAGCTCGCCTTGAGGATCTATTAAGGCGGTTTTGATCCCTTGGAGACAACGAACACCATCTTCGATGGCAGTGGTTGTGGCGACAATGAGGGTGAGAATAAGGAAGATGTGACAGAGATGCATTGCATGGGTTTGGGGAAAATAATGGGAAAATTGGAAAGCCATAGATTGAATGAATTTGGGAATGGGGGGGAGGGGGACACGAGACGGAGGTATCCTAGAGTGGAAAATGGAGGGGTTGGACAGTTGACTAGTCACGAGGGTGGTTCACATAGTTCTTTCTGTGGATATTTTAATTCTCTATTTGCGATTTTTGATGGGTGGATATTTTAGTCTTTTTATGTGTTTAGAGGGGCCATTTAAGTCTTTTCATATCATTCTATTAACGGCATCCGCCTTATAAATCTTATTGACATTTTTTATAAAGTAGAGTTACCAAACTGTGAAAAATGATAGTAGAGTAAGCTAATTGTACTTTTTAGAAAAGTATGGTGACCAAATAGAGAATGAAGTCTAATTTTAAAACAGATGAAAAAAAAGAAGGACGATAATTTGAAAACGAATTGAGTATCTTTTATCCATTTTCGTAACACATATGATATATATTTTTTTTAAAAGAGAGAAATTAATGTAATCTCAATCTTACAAATGGAAATGGTTGCCAATCTGGTCGAATTAACAACACAACTATTCAAGTGATGTGGGTACAGTACAATAACAATTTCTGTGAAACTTGAAACATGAATAAAGTAGGAATATAGTAGGAGGAATTAATTGTGAGTCATTCTCTTTTCCCAGGTTTCGTGAAATCCTTTTTAAAATGCTCGTAAAAAGAAATAACGGTTGAAATTTACAACGGGAATAGAGAGAGTGGGGAGACCGGTTGGTGAAAAACACATGTATATTTCACCATGAATTCAATTAATCCATCACCCTAACTTTTCACTATCTTTCCTCTTCATCTATCTATCTCTAGTGCCACAAGTGCTTTCTTCTTTTGTTTCTTCTTCATTGTTTTTGTATGTTTAATTCAAAATAGATTCAGTTTGTGTGTTGTGATGCTATGTATGTAAACTGTTCTGTAAGATCAATAGTAGCTAGGATTCACCAAACTGTCAATGTAGTCCCAATGTAGCTTGTGTAGAAGCTACACTGAAAGGTGCATTGGTCAGAAAATTAATAAACATCGGAAGACTTTAATTAAAAAGCAGGAACTAAGCACAAACGATTACCAAACAATCTACAAGCCTATGCTTGTAGATCTAGCCTCATCGCAAAAAAGATTTAACTAAAAAAATGAATTTTTTTTACAAAAATTATGTGAAATCACCAAAACAAATACTCTCACAAGAAAACAAGTCTTGGAAAGCAAAACCCACAAAAAAAATAGGTAAAGAAAATGTGGGAAAAACAAATTAGCTTCCTAGAATCTCTAGGAAGACAAAGTGTTCCAGCGCCTCAGTGTAGTTCCAAATGTTATAACATTCGAAGCTGCATTCAAATTCTACCAACGATGGTACTCTAAACTCTCAGAATATGCTGCCTTCTTCTCTGCTCTGCTCTCTCACACTCTGCTCTCTCTGGTTCTAGACGTCTACATCCTCTGCCCATGTCCCTTTATTTATACCATGAAGGAGACCTACACATAAAGAAGGAAACAAACTCCAATATGGAAAAGGATGAGAATTAATAATTAAATAATAGATTCTATTACCAAATGGACAAGGACTCTAGGACACGGTTTTAGGAAAGGATTTTTGCAAAGATTTTGTTTCCAAAATTACTCCTAAGTTTTAGGACCAAGAAACCCAAAATATAATGAATATTTTGTTTCCAAAAATGTCAAAAACTTAAGGAGCAAGAAAGGAAAACC
>JABEVN020004584.1:0-12340 GCA_013146195.2 Codonopsis lanceolata | reverse complement strand
CCACGGATCTATGAACTTCGAGGCCTTATGATCGAATATAGAAAAGAGTACCTCCTATCCTTTGCAGTGAGCCCACTGAACCTCGCGATCAGCGCGAAACACACGACCACGAACCTTCGGTTTACCATCCAATCTCTCTTAGCCCAGTTGTTGGCCAGCGTACGATTGATTGGCCTTGAACTTGGGACAATCTCTCTCATGTGAGTCCCGTCTCCACAAATGTAACACTTCCGGCTTTTGCCGACACCTATCATTTGTGTGCCCGGACTTACGGCTGAGCGAACAAATCATAGTCTCATTCACGAGACCCTTGCTTGAGTAGAAGAAGTGTTGTTACACTTGCTACCACTGTGCATGGCCTACCTTGGCCTCCCTTCTCTATCGCGGTTCACTTGGTATCCCATACGTTACCAATTATTTCACGATTAGTGTTACAGGGTGTATTACTCGAATTACTCTTGACTTCGGTGCTCCTGATATCTTCTCGACCTCATAAGCTCTATCAGCTGTCCAGATAGTCGGTGAGCTTAAGTGCTAGAATCGCCTAAATTCGGTACCTCAACCCTTTAACGAACTTATGTGTCCTCCGAAACTCAGGATCAAATACGTGCAATAACGGCTCAACTCTAAGTGAACTGGAATCACTCCGCCACGCTACGGTACCTTGCCCAAGATTATAGTAATTCTTTTCTCCCTTTGGTTACGAACCACATCCCAGACGTATTCCTCCATAAATTCCTCCGAAAGTTAGCCTGATAGGGACTTGTTAATCTCCCAACTTCCTTCAACACGGTCCACCAATGTTCTGGCTGCCCCCTTAAACTTAAACGCCGCAAGTCCGACTTTTCCCCAAGTACACTCCAACATAGATAAGATTTTGATCATCTCTTCCATCCACAACCTCGCCTCCCTGTTTGGCTCCCCAAGAAATGCACTAGCTTCAACTTAAGGAATCTCTAGAGAGTGTTACTCGACCCCTGGTCTCTGGGCAGGTGTGGTACTGCCCACGACCTCCGGCCTCGGCCCGCCAGGTGCCAACAACCTACTTCTGCACCGCCATATCCCACCCACCGATTCCGCGGCGGCGCAGACTGACTTCGTGCTCCTACGACCTCTCCGGGCCTACCTCTACCGCTGGCCATTTCCATTCCTAGGATTATCCATCGAACTCCTACAAGAATTCACTACTAGAATCATCACACAAATAACCAACCCACCTAGGCCATGGAACTATCCCGCCGAACGCTTAACTCCTATAGCTCGATACTAATCATGATTTTGACCCACCCTAATCCCAATGCGAGATCCCGAATCGTGTCAGTCCAAATAATCAAGATAAACACATAAGCATGCAAGTAGGTTTACGAAATTCATGTGGCGCAACATTGCATACATATAACAACTCTGCCACACTTGGCCGAAAACAACCTAATTTAAACAAGTCATCGGCGACGCATTAAAGGAACCCAACAACTACTCCTACAATTAACACATGCTTATAAAAACCTCAACGGCCACAACACCTGAGACAACAACAATAATAACACTTTAAACAAGCTTTAAAGAAAGAAGTGATGAACCATACACATATGAACAAGCTCGACATATAAGTCAAGATACCAAAAGATTACAAGTATCAAATATTTAAGTTACTACAACAACAATTACCCAAGCCAAGTCTATGACTTGCTTCCCAACGTCCTTTCCAAAATAAAAGATTAATCAGTTAATAGTTCAAAAGAGCAACCTCGCTCACAACGTCCAAGCGAACACGAATCTAGCGTGGGACGTCTCCTCGGCTTTGATCTAAGGAAAACAAAGCAAACACATAGGGTAAGTCGAAAGACTTAGTAAGTTACCAAAATATGCATGTTCATGTTATATCATGACAATTATCACAATTATGGCATATTATCATCATTTAACACTTAGCACCTTATTCACATAAGTGCGTAAAGTAAATCATACAAGTAGGATATGATAGTCACGGCCGCTTCGTAGCTCCTGCAAAACATTCTGTTACTGGTTCGTGCCATCGATGTTATGTGAATTCATCGACTATCGTCGAGTCGTACTCGATCTCAATAGCAAGCCAATGCGGCACTTAACTGATACGGCAAAGGGGCTACTTCCCCACTGTGGCCCACAGTGGAGGGGTGTGTGAAGTCCCGGGTGCGGCGATCCATAGCGAGCACGAATCCCATAATTCGTGAAGGCGATGTATCGTCCCACCCTGACTTGATAAACAAACCAAATTATGCCAGCTGGACTCAATGCGATGCACAAGTAGATATTTACTTGACTTAAACCAATTAAGGACCGAATTCGACAAGAGCGAACTCGACCAACCAAGTAGGGTATTAATCTCTACCATAAACATATCAAGGCAATTAAATTGCGCAAATACCAACCTTCACAACAACTTGTTATAAACAATCAACCAAGCTCATACTTGAGTAAACCAAGTCAAACGGTGTCCAAACTTCGTAGGGATTGAAACTAGAGTTCAACACGTTCAAATATTCCCTAGAGTCGACTCCGTTGAGTCTTTGCTCTAAATTCCCAAATTTGGAGAAATTGAAGCTATGTGCTTCATAACCCAACCTAGGTCAATTCTAGGTTCAACAAGGTATAAATTCTCCTAAAACATTTCAATGTAATTCATGTTCTTCATGTAGTCCAATATTGAGGATACAACACATAACAAATTTCACACATACCACATAGGCATAATTTAGGGCATTCCCAAATAATTTCAATACTTCAATCAACAAACTTAACACATATTTCTAACATGTTCAAGACCTCAATTAACATGATAAAAGAGTAATTTAAACTCCCAAAGGCAAGAAATTCACCTAGACATGCTCCTAGCAAAATCATACATTTAAAATTCCAAATGAAAAGCATAGGAAGCAATTATGTGTCCTCATTGACCTCACACATCATAGACTTTGTTTCCTTAGGGTCAATGAGAGCAAAAATGAAGAAGAGTAACTTACCTAGCTTGAGTGAAAACTCAAGAGAATCCAAATCTAAACGGTGAAGTCGTTCCTTTCGTCTCACCCGTCGAGAATCCGAAGTTTGGCGGCGATCGAACGGTGGAATCCTTGGGGATCGGAGGAAGAAGATGAAGCTAGGGCTCAAAACTCAAGCCCCCAACTCTCTCTCTCTCTCTAACTTGTAGAAGTAGGATGAACAAATGAAGAGTTTACAGAAAATTTGGTCAAGATTGGGTATTTATACCTCCAATTAAAAGAAGGGCACTAGGGGAATTTCTCAAGTGCAATTAGTGAATGTTAGGGAGTAATCAAACACTTAACCAAACTAAATTAACCTCTAATTGATGTTAGGACTTGATTAGGACTAAGTGTGGGTGTTTAGGAAGGGTTTAGAGGGGGTTTAAAGGGGGTAGGATAGGCATTTCACGACCTAACTCAAAACAGGGGAAGAAAAATCCCGTAGCAGATCTGCAGGTGAGGCGGGCGCCTCACCCAAGGCCATGCGGCCGCCTCAACCTCTGGGACCATTCCCAAGTTCAGTCCATTTTGAATTTGCTCTCTGCAGTTGAGGCGGGCGCCTCGCAAACTCCCATGCGGCCGCCTCGGCTCCAGAATGTCTAAAACTTGATTCAAACTTGATCTAAATGGTCCCAAACTCATGGGCAACCATTCTAAGGTCTAACCCTACTCAAAACGAGTCGGAAACACACCCGAACAACTCCCGGAACAAGCTAGAACAAGGCGCGAACCACGCGACGAATGAACAACGAATCAAACTACAATCAAACGCCATTCAAACTAGGATGTCTTGGGCATGAAAGAGACTTGTTTCAACATGATTAAGACCTGAATATAAAGCCAAGAACTCAACGAACACTTCGTACGTCGAAATAGAAGCAAATACGAGCAACGAGAGGAATCGCTAAGGCCAACTACCACGCGATTAAACCGGCGATTCAACAAACAAGTTTATATGATTCTAAGCATGTTATGGACTTCTAGAATGATCTATGAATGATTCTAAGACGTTTATAAATCAAGTAAACATGTTCACAATTCAACCAAGAAAGTATAAAAACAAGCATAGAATGCACATGCAAGATTATGGGGCGTTACACCTCTTGCACATCGACTCGCCTAGGACACATAAGGTGATACGCTCTAGCCTCGCCTCTCGCCTCAGGCGCCAAACATAGTTATCAAAGTCGAGAGGCGCCAAAAAGGTGATAGGTCCAAATTTGAGGCGAGGCGCTAAAAAGGAGTCAAAAAGGCACTCACGAAAAAAAATACTAAGAAAAAAATACATAAAATACATATAACTTAACAAATATCAACAAAATATGTTATAAGTGAACATAATACATGAAACTAAGTTCTAACATAGTATACATGATGAAATTCCGAGCTAGTTTAAATTCCAAGTAATATAATAAATAGTTAAGCAACCAAAGAAAATAAGGTTTTTTTACAAAATAAAGTAAAATCCAAAAACAAAATGAAAATTTCAAATAATCCCAAATCCCAAATTAAAAATATAATAAATAATAAATAAAATGCCTAAAATGAAAGGAAAATAAACCCCAAGTAAAGATATAAGATGCAGCAGCACAACACATTAGAAAAAAAGGGAAAAAAATAAAATAAACAAAAGAAATTACAAAATCATACTTAATCTCCCCCAATCAACAAACCAACCACGGGAAGCAGTTCGCAGGGAGCCAATGATCAGATCTGTGATACTCCTAGGAAAATTCTGGCGCCGACGCGTGAGGCTGATTCCGGCATCCTCCGGCGACATCGAAAGCCCAGATAAGTTCGTCAGGTAGAGACGAAGCCATCTGTGCTATTAGATTTCATTAACATCTAATATTGAAGGCTAGATCTGGAATGGAAAATCTCAGATCTACGTCGTCGGTTAACGCCCGACTCGCCCAGCTCTCTTTAGGCGACAACCTCGCCTTGTTCTCAGGCCAAAGCGCGCCTTTTGACAATATGCGAAACCACGGCAGCTTGTCTACAGTAGCCTTGGCAAGGTCAAAGGGACTCTCAAAACCGTCAAGAAGACGCAGTGGCCAGTACGCGCCACCAAAGCAAGTGAACAAAGAAAAAACAGATGTGCAGAAAGTCACGAGTCAGAGAGCAGGGGGCACGTGGGTGGCCAAATTTTCAAATTAAGTTTTTGGTTGTACTTGGTAAAAGTGTCGTTTAGGAAGGAACGGTTAACTCTTTGGGCCAGGGGTTTGGGCCCATAGAGAATACTGTGAATGGGTTGCATGGGCCGGAAAGTGGAGAAGGGTCTAAAGGCACTGCTGGGTTGGACCAGGAAGCTCCAGAAATTTTTGGGACTTTTCATTCCAGCTTTATTGAACAAAGGGGTATTCAGCTTACTGGGTCGGCAAACACTGAAGAAGATTTAAGCCAGGTAAAAACTAATGGAGTTGTCGCATTCAGGCGTCGACTCGACTTGTGGCCAAGGTACGGGGAGCACTGAAAAGGAAGTCTAGACAGTGAGAGAGGCTCACCAGGAAAGGAAACGGGAAAGGTCGACGATTTTCAGCATGGGTGTACTAAATGTAGGGCTCCAATGGTGAATGCCAGAGTGCTGCAATGGTTTCTTAACAAGGAGAGAGCAGTATCAAAGAATGATCCAGGAGGTGAGACGCACTTCCAGGTGGAGACGGAGATTCTGGGAAGATGCGAATACACCACAGTAGACGTCCAATGTCAAGATTTGGTGAGGTGAAGATGAGATGCCGGAGACTGCGGAGGCGTCGGGTGAAGAAATGGTAGAACCCCTGGTATGTACGCCTCTTACAATGGTGAGTCCGGAGGAGGGAGAGGCGAAGGGGAATGATAGGGCAGTTCCGGAATGCATAAGTAATGATATTCCTGCCTCGGTAAGCAACAAGAGCTTCGGTCGTTTTCTGGGTGTTTCTTGCAAAGGGTGTGAAGATAAAATCATCAAATTGCTTCTGGACATCGAAAAGAGGCGCACTACAGGAGAGGTAAGAAAGGGAAGTCACGAAGTAAGAGCAGGGGAGGTATGTCGAGAGAGTTAAAGAATCTGTACTGCACAATTAGTTTTGATGGGGTAGCCAGTAAGAAGAAAGGGGGAAGTAGAATTCAGCACTCATGTTGATTATTTTATGGATTGAATAATTCTGAGTTGGGATGTGAGGGGATTGAATGAAAAAAAGAAGAGACAATTAATTGGGGAAGCTATAAGGTGGAAGCCAAGTGTGGTTTGTCTTGAGGAAACCAAAATGGGAACCATGGATTACAGGACGGTGGTTAGTGTGGGAGGTAACAGATGGATGGATTGGATTCACAAAGAAGCTATAGGGGCTGCTGGGGGTATTTTGGTGATGTGGGACAGTAGAGGCTTCTCAAGGCTAGACATTATAGTGGGTAATCATTATGCTTCATGCCGGTTCAAGCAAGAGGGGGCAGACTTCACATGGCTATTTTCATGTATCTATGGTCCTTTTGAAACGTGCGAGGAGTTTTGGGCAGAACTGAAAGATGTTAGGAGAATATGGAATTGTGCATGGTGTGTAGGGCGTTCAAGCAAGAGGGGGCTGACTTCACATGACTTCAACGTTGTTAGGTTTCCTCATGAGCGTTCAGGGATGTAAGTGTTTTCGAAGCCCATGGAAGTCTTTAATGACTTTATTAATGACGTAGAATTGATTGATCTACCATTAGATGGAAGCTCTTTCACCTGGTTTAGAGGCGGGAATAGTCATCGGTGCTCATTTGCTCAAGGATAGATAGACAGATTTTTGGTGTCTTCTGAATGGGAAGATCAGTGGGGTGAGCTCATCCAGAGTAGTCTTCCAAGGGTGACTTCAGATCATGTGCCTATTATCTTAGAGAGTGATGGTTTGATCAGAAGAACAATGTTTAGATTTGAGAACGTGTGGCTTGAGAAGCCAGGATTTATGGATTGGTTTAAAGCCAAATGGATCAGTGGGGTTAGCAGAAAAATTACTATTGCTGAATCAGGGTCTTAAAAAGTGGAATAAGGAGACGTTCCGGAGAATAGATTAAAAAAATTAAAGAAGCGATGGAGGAGGCCAAGAGACCAAACAATTTAGAAAGATCAGGGGGGATGGCGCTGATGCTGCAAGGACACAAGAGGTAAAGCTGGAACTTAAGAAGCTAATGATTAAAGAAGAAATTAGTTGAGGTCCTTGGTTCCAATCTTCATACCAATAAGAGGTAACACTTACCTATTAAAAAAAAAAAAAAGAAGAAATTAGTTGGAGACAAAAATCTCGAGTTTTGTGGTTCAGGGAAGGGGATAAGAACACAAGATTTTTTCATCGGATGACCAGTATTCACAAAGGCAACAGCCAGATCAGGAAATTAAAGATCGGAGGGTAAAGATGCAGAGCAGATCAAGCAAAGGGTAGTCAGTTTATATCGGGACTTGTACTCGGCAGGTAGGGGTTCTTTCATGGAGATGGATGGGATCTCTTCTTCTTCTTTTTTTGATAGGTAAAAATTATATGTAAAAATGAGCGTCAAATCACATGACACGTCCTTTGCACACTAGGAGTGTACAACCTACTCAATACTAAAGCTATTCACAAAATACACAAAAGAATGATCGAGAGAACATCTGTCGCCGAACACCACATAATCAAAGTACACAGAAGACAGTCTCTCAAGTGGTCCAACGAACCCTCAATATTATCGAAGCTAGAAGAGGCTTCACTAGAGCACCCCCGTTACTGAAGAAGAAGAAGAAGATGAAGTTCTCTCGGCTTTGAAGAGCTTAAGAGGGGATAAAGCTCTGGGGCCGGATGAGTTCTCTTTAGCTTTCTTCAAGCACTGTTGGGAGGTGGTTAGGGAAGATATAATCGAGGTGTTTCAATCTTTTTTCAAGACTGGTGAGTTTGAAAAAAGCCTCGATGCTTCCTTTATTGCCCTTATCCCAAAAGAGAAGGGTGCAATCTCGTCGGGGGAATTTATAAGATTTTATTAAAGGTACTAGATACTCGGCAAAGGAGGGTAATTGGAAAGGTGACTTCCGAGTCCCATCATGCCTTTGTGGGGAACGGTCAAATTTTGGATGCAGCTTTAATAGCTAACAAGCATAGTTGTCAAAGGCGAGCGGCCTTTGGCGCCCGAGGTGAAGCGAGGGTGTAGCGCCTCATGTGTCCTAGGCGAGGCGATGTTGCAAGAGGCGCTGAAAAGGCGATGCCTTTGGAACCTTTTGGAAAGTCGTGAACCTCATAGTTTTCTTTTTTAAAAAACTTATGATACACCGGACGAGGGTAGTCGGAAAGTTTCAATTCCAGATCTAGCCTCCGATCTTCACATTTTACCCAATCTAAGGCCAGATCTACTATCACTGTGACTAGGCGAACCTATACCTTCGCCATCGCCGGAATTGGAATCACGTGCCCCACGCGCCGGCGTTGGAATTTTTTCCCCGAACGTCCACAGACCTGTTTGCCGGCGCCTATAAATGTTAATCTCTTGCTTGGTTTTTGGATTGGAGCAGTTTCAAGCTATTTTTGGTCTAATTCTATTTAATTGGTCGCCGGATTTTTTTATTTATTTTTTATTTATGTACTCTGGATTTGGAACTGAAAATAAAAAGAATAGGTTATCTTTAATGTTCAGTTTATTCCCATTATTTATCTATTTGACATATTTTTGTTGAAATTTGTTAAACTATATATATATATATATATATATATATATATATATATATATATATTTATTTATTTATTTATTTATTTATTTATTTATTTATTTATTTATTTATTTATTTATTTATTTATTTATTTATTTATATTTATATTATTTCCGTGATGCAAGCACATCTCAGTTGGGATATCGCGAGTTGGTTCTATTACTTTTTCATGCGTTGTCTGGGTTGAAAATAAACATTTCTAAATGTGAAATAATTCCAGAAGGTAAGGTAGAGGACATGAGGAAGTTAGTCACATTTTTCGGGTGCAAGTCTACGTGTCTGCCAACCACATATCTAGGGCTCCCGTTGGGTGCTCACTTTAAAAGTGTCGCAACATGGACTTCAGTCATTGAGAGGTATGAAAGAAAGTTGGCAGGTTGGAAGAGACAACTTTTGTCGAAGGAAGACAGACTAACTCGTATCAAAAGTAATTTAGCTAGATTGCTCCTTTTGGGATTTTTGAACCGGCGAAATAGGGCGGAAACATAGTTTGGTAGCTAGGGTTCACTTTGGCTGGAGAGTTTTAGTGTTTGGGGGAGATTTGGCGAGCTTGGGAGAGAAATAACCTCGGCGTTCTCTGGAGAGAATTTTCTACAACTTGCGTTAAGTGTGAATTGAGGCCGAGGCTTTATTTATAGCTAAGGATTGGGACTTCCTTCGCTGTTAAGTTTCATCAACCATGCCTGAGCAGCTTGTACCGCGTGCTGAGAGAATTGTACTAAAAGGCAAAAGCTACAGTACAGGGGGTAAAGTGGGTGCTGTGATTTTATATCACACTGCCCAGAATGAACCCGTACAAAAAACGGAGCTTTTGAATTGAATCAAAAATACAACCACTAACAACTAGCTTATTAATACAAATAACTAATTAATTAGTACCACCAATTAAACTATTAGACCAATAAACTATGTTCCTGCAAAACAAATATTAGTCTAGAACAATAAGAGTAATTGGACAATAGAAAGGACACGAAGAGTTTTATTATAACGCGAAGTGACCCAAGCAACGACTCACCTTAATTGACCACGAAGGTCTAGGCTATAAACTCTTCGGCTCGAGACACCTTTCACCGACCCAAGTCTATCGGTGAGACCACGTTAATACCAGCAAGTATTAACCAAGGAGAGAAACCCAAAACTTCATTACTACCAACACTCAATCACAAAGGAGGTGGACGGAGAGCTTCGTCACGGAAGAAGAAAGAAAGAGGAGGAATGGATTTTCTCTCACAAACTCACTTTGTTGTTTTAGTCTCTCACGCCTTTGTACAAAATTGCCGAAGGAGTGGTATATTTATACCAAGTCAAGATGCCAATCAAGGAGAAAATCAAGGGATTCAAAAAGGCAACAGTGTAGGGTTTCTCAAGCCAAGATAAATGGGGTAGACGGTCAAGCAACAAGAGAATGGGGAATCGATTTTTGGGCTTTGCAATGGAAGAAGGAGGCACGCCACACAAATGGGCCTCAAATTCTAACATTTCTCCACCTTGGAACAAGTCTTTGGTACAATACATGGACTCATATAGACATAAATTAAGAAAGGTTTCATCATCGCCTATCCACATGAATCCACACAAAGTAAGAACAAAGCGAGGGGAAAAAGATTTCTAACACACACAAAGATGCTAGAAATCAAAATACTTAACTAATTCATAAAGCGAAAGCGAGAATTAGTCAAGTCACCATAGCTATGCACAGAAACGACCATGGAATTTCTTGAAATCACAAGAAAATGGGACATCCTTAATTACAGGATCAGGTATCCATCATCAAAATTTTCAAGCGGTTTAGAAAATTTTTAAGGAGAACACTTGGTGCCCATATCAGCAGGGTTTAAGCTAGTATCAACTTTATCCAAGTAAATAATGCACTTAGCAACAACATCACGAATGAAATGAAAAGCACATCAATATGTTTAGTTCTATCGTGAAAAGCGGATTTTACAAAGTTGAATACCACTTTGACTATCTGAAAATACTACCACTTTTTCTTTCAAAAAACGATTTGAAATTAAGCCTTTTAACCAAGAGCTTCTTTAATCGATTCGGTTATAGCTATGTATTCGACCTCGGTTGTGGACAAGGCCCAGCGGATTGTATTGAGACTTCCAACTAATGAGACCCGCAAGTGTGAACACATAAGATGTGGTAGACTTCCTATGATCTCTATCATTGGCATAATTCGAGTCAACATACCCAACCAATCTAACACCATTTTCAGATTTGAAGAATTTAATACCATAGTTCAAAGAGTGTTTCAAGTATCGCAACAACCACAACGGCGTGCCATGGGGCAAACCAGGGTTCGACATATATCGGCTAAGACAACTAATGGCATAAGCTATGTCGGGCGAGTACTAACCATCAAGTACATAATGGAACCTATGGCATTAGAATACAGGATTCTACTCATTTGATTCATTTCAAATTGATTTTTAGGACATTGCTCTTTACTAAGCACAAAGTGGGAAGCAAAGGGAACATCTACGAGAATCGGCATCTAACATAGAAAATTTACTCAAAATCTTTTCAACATATGAAATCGATTTAAGTAAACAATTGAGATTTCACGATCTCTAATTATGTTCATGCCAAGAATCTTGTTAGCATCACCCAAATATTTCATGTCAAATCTAGCACTTAAGCAATTTTTAACAACTTGATTTGGGACATGGGCTAATAAGAGCATATCATCCACATATATGAGCAAGAAAAGCAGGCACATTCCTATCATTCTTGAAATAGAGACAATGATCATACGCACTCGGCTAAATTTTAAATCAAGCATGCATTGATCAAATTTTTTATTCCACATGCGAGGAGGCATTTCAAGCCATATAAGGATTTTTAAGCAAGCACACATAATCGAGAAAATTGATTATCCACATAACCCTCGGGTTAGCATATAGATTTTCTCATCTAAATCACCGTGCAAAATTTTACGTCCATTTGTTTCAATTCCCAATCAAATTGAGCTACCAAAGCAAGCATAATCTAACGGTTGTGAACTTAACTCTTGGAGCAAAGATTTCGGTGTAGTCTATACCTTCCTTTTGAGTAAAACCCTAGCCAATCTAGCCTTAAATCTCAACGAATCAGATTCATTCTTGACTTTATAGAGCCACTTACAAGCAACAACGGAGCAGTTTTTTCGGCTTAGGCACTAAAGTCCAAGTTTGATTAACATGCAAGGAATTCATTTCATCATTCAGCATTAATCCACTCATTCAGTTAGCGATTTCAAGGCTTGATTATATGTTTTAGGCTCGGTATTATCAATGGATTCAAACACACTAAACACAAATGAAGTAAAATCATCAAAAGCGAGAGGGTTGCCTAACAATGCGTCTAGGTCTATCACGAGCAAGTTGATAGTCATGCAATTCATCCAATATAGGCACTTCATTTTGTTCATTTTCAACTTCATTTTGCTCATTAGGTTCAACATTTTGGGATTAACATTATTATCATGCTCATTTCAAAATTCACATTTTCATCAAACTCATGCAAATTTTAGAATTCTCAATTTCGGGTTGCACACTTGAACTAGCATCAGCCATGGGTCCTAGGGATGCTCCACCATAATGTGAGCCGGGGGAGGGAAATAGGTTCAACAGGTTCAGCAGAACAT
>JABEVN020004583.1:0-12340 GCA_013146195.2 Codonopsis lanceolata | reverse complement strand
CGTACACCATATATAATGTATATAAAGTTACTAGATATTTCTAGAGCTTAACTTTAGTTTATTAAATGAAACTTAACTTTGGAATGTTTTAAAAGCTGCTAGAGGTTTCTAGTATATAGTAAAGTGTAATAGATTATTCTAGAATCTGAGTAAAATGATGTAGGGAAATGGTAAGAATATCGTGAAACTTGTATATAATATTGTAGAAACGTGTAGGATCGAGGGTAGTAACCTATAAATAGGCATGGCAGGCCTAAAGGCTAGTGAAGTTAGGGCTTTAAAAATTGTAGAATTTGGCCGTGAGTTAAGAAAAAACAATTGACTTGATTATTTGTATTGGTTTAATGTGTAGTTTCCTTTAAAGCTCATGTGTATGTGGCCCATAATTAAAGTAGAGTGAAAAAAGTAAGGATAAAGTGGTAAAAGTGATGTTCTAAAAATGTATGTTTCAAAGTGGATAATTATTTGACGGACCAAAAAAATGAAAGGAGACGGAGGAGGGAGTACTATATTTTTTGAACTTAAGGGACTCTTAGTTTCGTGAAAAACGAACTATTCATAGAAAGAAACAATTTGATGAAATTGTTGACGATGAAGTTGTAAGATCTCCGAAAGAATTATTTTTAATTGATTATTTCTTGTATATAATAGATAAAGTGAACATTTTTTTCAAAGTAAATTTGAACTATTTAAAATATATCAAGATATTTTTAATTTTCTATTTAGTTTTGATAAATTAAGGTACGTGGATAATGAACATTTTTAAAAGAAAATTGTCTTAACCTTGAACATTCATTAAAACGTAATGACAACTTTGTTCTTGATGGATTAGATTTATTTACAAAACTAATTTTAAGAAAGTGAAAAATGATAAATAATTGACATACTTAGTTATACAATAAGGCTTGATTTTTTTCCAAATGCAATTACTGCTTATAGAATAATGTTAACGATTCATGTAAATATTGTTTCGACAGAAAGAAGAGTTTGATCAACAATGTCTCAATAAAGATTTAATGGTAACTAGTTTTATTATCGATTAAAAATGAATTATTACATAAAATCAATTAAAATAATTCAATAAATAATTTTATATCCCAAAAAATACAAAAGATAAACTTTAAATAAACATGCAATATAGATATTTAAAATAAATCATTCTTATTTTTAAAGGCCTCATTTACCATAAGTATTAGGACGACCCGATAATAGGTAATACCTCATTTATAGCAAGACAACTTTTGGAGATCAATAAACACTTGTTTCCTTCTTTAAGTCTTTTTGAGTGTTCTCTTCTTTTCAACTTAGTACCTTCAAATATGTGTGAATCCTGGAGGGAGGAATTATCACATAACTTGGGGTTGGTACTTGAGTATATTATGGAGTGCGGGCGGGTTTGCCCACGGGCCTAAAAAGTCCTTTTTAAGCGATCGGGAAGGAAAGCCCGCAAATTTGACAGTCCTTAAATCTCTTGGCCCAGCCCACCCCGCGTAGAGTCGCGGGCAAAACGTGCAAGCCCGCAAAAAATGTTTCCTTCCCAAAACCTCTCTAGCCATAACATTCTTCGGCTTATCAATTTCCTTCCGCAAAACCTCTCTAGCCAACGTTTTCAGCTCAGCAGTCCTCTAGGGAATCTCATCTAGCAGATCCGCCGCCAACTCACGAAGATCAAACATAAGCGACATTTCAACCCCAAAAAAACACTAGTGGTAAGGATATCATTACTTGGTTAATTTGGGTTTACCTATTATTTATGGTTTACCTATTATTTACTTCATTAATTTCGGTCCAGTCAATTTTAGTATTTTGGTTAGGGTCAGAAAACTAGAGTATTATATAAATAGCTAGGGTATTGATTGGAGAGGTAACCGATAACAATTGAGAAAAGGAAAGAGCGAAATGACCTGCATCTCTAGAGAAGAGCGACAGAGCGGCCGCAGAGGGAAGACTTCAATCCTGAGAAAAGAATGGTTAAAGCATTGACTTTAGTGTTTTATAATAATATTAGAATGAGTAATGGCTCATGAAGAATAAATATTTAGCATATAGTAGTCCATAACAATCAATGGGTGGAAGTTGATTGTTTGTAGTGTGTGTGTGTTTTTTGGTGGTGTATGAGTGTGTGTGCACATAAAGAAATTTAAAAAAAAAACAATGGTTACATGTGCGTGAGGGTGATGATGAAGGGAGAAAGAAACGGTTGGACCCCTGAACTTGCTGTAGTTATACTATTAGCCTTTTTCAATTTTTATAATATAATTGAACCCCATATTATAAAAATAGCACCCAAGTATTTAACAGAAGCTACTGTCGGCTATTTCTTACTTACTTTCTAAATTTTGAAAATTACAGGTATACTCTTAGATTCAAAATGATTGTATCTTGAGTAGTATGTATTTAGCATATATGTAATTATTGGATGGTTGTACTTTTGGTAAAAGTTAATCATTGGAATAGTGTTAGTAACGGTACGTTACATTTTATCATAGATCCAAGCAAGCGGAGTTAGTGAATTTTGTTGCGTGTCAAATAACTTTTGGACATGTTAGTAGGTAAGAGATTATATTTTTTTTAGGTCTCTAATATTTTATGTACCATTCGTTAGATTTTCCTAAATTCCCTGATACTTATATTCCTTTGAAACGACTTCGTGTCAGTAATTGAATTTGAACTCCGTCGCTTACACTTCATTTGAACTCATAATTTTTATTCTCTGTTACTTCTCACATAATTGTCGAACTTCATGTGAGATACAATTTATTATGAAAAAGTATGATTCCTTTTTATGATGCTTGTTCATGTATTAACATTTGATTAATTACTTGAAACTCTTCTATGTTCACTAAGTTTGAATATACGAATTATCGAATTATGATGTTATGAATGTCAAGTGAGCAGTGGTGTGGTTATCCAGAGATACTAGTCTCGATGAATTATGAACTACTTATGTGATCATGAGATTCTATGAGTGATCTGATATCCACAACTAGTATGAAACAGTTGATGACAATTAGTAACTCGTGTCTTTTTGAATGATTATCTTTCGTTTGGATTCTAAATTCCTTTAAATGAAATATGAAAACGGCTTCCAATTATCGATTTTGAACAATGAATTCTCGAATACTTTAAACATTATTCTTTGACTTATTTCTGGTCAACTTCTCATTTGTAACCTGAGGGGCTGTATATGAACTTGTTGAGCATCGTTTGCTCATCTCTTCTTATTTTCTCTTTCAGGTGACAAATAAACTTTGACTATATGATAAGTTTTGAGTAGACGAGAGAAGATGATCCAAGAATTTTAGACATTCATTATTAGTACTTTGACAGTATAATTATTTTAGTTGGTTTCATTTGGATTGTATTTCGAATTGTTGGCGGTTGTACTTTAGATACGAATAGAGATATTAATGTTGATTATGAACTGAGAATATTTATGATTTATGTTATGATTGCTGGTGACGTGGTCAAATTGTGGGATCACCATATCTATACCGAGTTTAGAGCGTTATAGAGTGGTATCAGAGTTTAGGCTTTATATCCGATTGGTCGGAGTATTTGAAATAAATTAGAATTAGGAACTACCAATCGAATATGATTATGATATTATTACACCATTGGCTATCCAGTAGCATTAAATTGTGATTATAGCTAGGTTATGATCTAACTAATGATTAAGGATATGATTATTTCGTTAAATCTGACGGCTTGTGGTGGGCCAGATAAATAAGGTGCTATGTGTTCAATGGACTAGTGTGTAGACTATAAGCAGAAAATCAGGCTTTCGGACTCGGGCATTACAGGCAAGTACTACACCCATGAATTTGTGAGTTGGCATATTACACTTGTGCTTTTTAGGCTCGCCATATTTTTACAGTTCAGACTCATGGTCTCATGTCGGTGGCAATGGCTGACACGACATGATAGCACGAACTAGCACGACATGATTACAGAGACAAATGATACGATAAGACCAACACGGCACGATACGAAACACGACACGGAAGACACAAAATTGTTAATATATTCAAAAAATAATTATTGTTATATTTATGATCAAATTAGATATATAACATGAAAACATGATAGTGAGGCACAAACACGACACGATAGTACGAATTGCCACCTCATTGTCGTGACATTTTCCAAAAATAGTATAACAATTTTTTTCTTTTCATATTCATTTATTTTGTATAGATTCTTAGTAGTTTTTGTATTTTACTTTGGTAAATAAATTATTTGACCATACTTAAATTCCTTCAAACGTGCACTTATTTTACATATAAATGTTTCAAAAATAATGTAAATGTTGTAAAAATACCATTTGTATTAAAGCTATTTTTACAAATAGGTGACTAGATTAACATGTAATTTCAACCCCGACTAATTTTCATAGAAATTAGTACTCTTACCCGTGTCGATGACACGACGCTAGTTTGAGAATTTATCAATAAATGAAGCAAATAATGTAGAAATTAATTAATATTTACTTATAATTTGTAGGGGTTGAATATATGTACTCTACACAATGAAAAGGGGAGAAAACCCAAATACGTAACAAAATAAAACATTTTACTTCGATTTTTATTTCATAAGAAAACCAAGAAATAAATATTTTAATTATAAGTACTGTAAAAATACGAAAAGAAAATTTTATTGAACGAAAACTCAACCTTTTTTCTGGGGGTTCTTACTTAACACCAATGGAAACCAAATTAATAACTTTGTCAAATTTTCCATTAGATGAAATAAGTTTGTCCATTATAAATAAATCTAAGTCATACATAAATTAAACTGGGATTCAGTTGATTGCGATAGCAATCAATAAAGAAACTACAATTAATTATTTGTAAAACCGTAAAGGTCAGTTTATTATGAACGAACTACTAAAATGATTTTTTTAATGACTTTCAAACGGAACCTCTGTACCCAAAACGAAGGGATTGATTAATAATTTGTATACGAAATTGTGGGCTGAACAAACAAAACGGGTCGGACAAAAATTAAATGGATTAATTTAATTACGATAACAGTTACAAAGAAAAAAAACAAATATTTCAAATTACAAAACTTTCTATTTTTTTATTTTTTTTATTTGTATATGAAATTGCGGCCGAAAAAAAATTTAATTGATTAAGTTAAGTACGATAACAATTAAAAAGAAAAAAATTAAAATACAAATATTCCAAGCTTAGACATAAATTATATTGAGATTCACTTGATTACGATAGCAATCAATTAAGAAACTACCACTAAATATTTGTAAAACCGTAAATGTCATTTTATTATTTATAAACTACTAAAAGTATTATTTTCTTAAAAAATTGACTTTCAAACAATGCCTCTTTTCTCGTAACGAATAGATTAATTAATAATTTGTATACGAAATTGTGGGCCGAACAAAAAAATGCCAGACAAAAATTAAATTGATTAAGTTAATTACGATAACAGTTAAAAAGAAAATAAATATTTCAAATTACAAAATTTACGATTTTTTAAAATTTTTTAAATTTGTCTACAAAATTGCAGGCCAAAAAAATTAAATTGATTAAATTAATTACGATAACAATTAAAAAGAAAAAATTAAAATACAAATTTTCAAAACTTACCACTGGACTAAAATTAAATTGATTCAGTTATGCACGTTAACGTAGAAGAAACTGGATAAATGAAGCAGATAATGTGGAAATGAATTAACTTAAAAACAATAGCGGTAAAACTGTAAAACCATTAAACAATAACTTTAAAACTAATAATAACCGTAAAACCGTTATAGATATAAATGGTTATAGATACAAACTGTTGAGATCTGTGAGATTAAATCCTGATCAGTAATTGTGTTAGGTAAAAACGAATCCTAGTCGGTAATTAGTTTTTCTCAACCGTCTGATCTCTTTTATATTATAGATAATAATTTATTGGAGAAGATGAATGCATATAAACCGAACTTGAAAAAAATTAAATGTTGTAGAAACAAGATAGAAGACTTGCATTAGTACATTTAAAACAACAAATTGGAGAAAGTAAAAAAATACTATATATATCTATATATATATATTACTCGATATTTGATTCCAAATAGTACAAATCATTGTCCTGGTAAATTAAACTTAACCCCCATCTTTTCAAATTGACAACGTCAACGTCCCAGTGCTTAGTCTTTGGAATGACGTCTACCTCATCACCCCCTTTCATGACAAATTCCGAGACAGGCATTATCTTATAGGTGATCGACACATGGTGTTCATCAGCTCCAAAATTGAACATCTTACTTCTGATTCCCTTGGTTTTATTTATTATATCAAAAATATGAAAGAAGTCGCCGATGCAAGAATAAAGTGCACATAGAAGCACACCTATGATTTTCTTACCAACAAGTGGAGGCACCACAAAGGACAAGCTTTCTGTTCCAATACTCTGAAACTGCATCTCAATAGGAAACTCCCTACCAGGAATAATGATGTTTGACTCAGACCATCCCTGTTGCATATATTAATATCATAAATTATTTTGTTAGACAAATATAAAGTTGAGCTTTTGAAAGCAAAACTAATGCAATCTTCGCGGCCGTGACACAAATTTCAATGAAACTCCAAACGTTTGATGATGAATTGTTGTATATATGTTTATTACTAATCCATTGGGACTGAGAGAGAAAGAGAGAGACCTGTTGGAGGATGTCCCTCTTGAAAATATTGATAAGACTTTTCCCATCCAATTTGTGGCAATAACTAAACTCAAAATACCTACGGAACCTCCTTTTTCCCGTTCCGCTACCAAACTCATATGTGTCAACCGATGCAATTTCCAAAGATGAGCAATGGTTTGCCCGTAAGTTTATAAGATTCTTTGGAAGATCTGTAAGTGATTTTAGCTGAAGGCAATCGTCCATACGAAGATATCCGAGACGAGAAAGATGTGCCCGGTTGGAGGGAGGCTACAAAATTTGTTATTAGAAAAATCTACCTTTGTTAATGTAATTAAACTGCCAATTTCGCTTGGTATATACTCCATGTTGCACCCTGCTAGATTTAATATCCGTAGGCTACTTAATCCTTGTATAGAAGCCATTGAGATTGGTATGTATTCTTGACGTTTTGTTAGCCATTGCCGAGACATAGAAAAGTGTAGTTTACACTCCGCTAGCTCCCCAAGTTTGGAGCAGCCAGAAAGAACTAGTTCTTTAAGAGATTTCAGCATGAAGAGGCTGGACGGGACCTTACGTAGGTTTATGCAATTGCCCATATTCAAAAAGAGGAGTTTGTCAAGATATCCAATGGAGTTGTGGACCTTCACCAAGCTCGTACAATCATTAAGCAAACAACTTCTCAAGGTTTTTCGGTCACCCGAAAAATGGAGTTTTGGTCAAATGATACGAATGACCGAGGTTGAGAAACCTCAATTTGTCTAGTCTCTGAAAGAAAGCAAATCCGTCATCTCCAAGACGAGCATGATATAATCAAAGTTTCTTGAACACAAGGAAAAAAGCGTCATACCTTGGGCCCTTTCGATTTGTTTTAGTTTGCTATCTTAAAGTCAATAAAGAAGCAGATTCTCCATGTACAAAGCATGTTGTATATATGGCAAAGGGAAGCCAAGCCAACAAAGCCATTTCAGGTTTCTCGATGTAGTTATGTAAGAACCACTTAGGCATTGGAGATAATTAAGATGAAGCAATCTCAGCTTACTCATGTTTGCAAAGGCCTTTGTATTAACATTTTCATTGTTTAACGCAGGCAATTCTAATGAGACCTTCAATTGCTTTTGTTCCCTAGTCAAATAGCAAAAAGAAGGTGAAATGATTAAAAAAACAGTATATACGAATGAATTCCTGAAGCTATTTTCTAAACCAATATTTTATATGAATTAAAAACACCATATGTGTGAGAACCCAAACCCATTACTTGCATTACTTGTCTTGTACCTTAACAACATGATTGTATTATGCCTTAACATGTTAGATACTCCTAATTGTTCATGTCATACGCATATGAGAGTATTATGTGCCTAGTTGCTTGAAAACCTTTCTTGCATTGCTTGCCCACCTTATGCCAGTGAGTGTGTGCCTTAGCATGATAGCACTCGACCGAGACTTGTTATAGTTCTATTGTCCATCATAGATGACCTAGAACGTCCACCTTGATCATAGTAAGCTTGATTGGAAGTTTGGAAACCTTCTTGCTTTGTTTTGGCTTTAGCGATTTCCCTCTTCTCCCGTTTTGCGCGTATTTCGTCGTACGATATGTTCGTTGAGTTCCCGGCCTTGTATTGAACTCCTAACCATGGTTAAACAAGCCTTTCCATGCCCAAGATATCTTAGTTTCATTGACGTTTAATCGGGTTTGATTAAAAATCAACCAATCGTCGCATGATTCGAGCCTTGTCCTACCTTGTTCCTGTGTTGTTCGGTGTGTTTCGGACTTGTTTTGAGTGGTGTTAGACCCTAGAATGGTTGCCCACAAGTTTAGGACCCTTTAGGACATGTTTAAGTCAAGTTTTGAGGCCCCAGAAGTTGAGGCGCCCGCATGGATCGAGTGAGGCGGCAGTGAGAGCAAATGAAAAACAGAAACTAACTGATTTAGGCGGCCGCAGGCCAAGGCGCCGCCTCACCCTTCTTCGGCTACGGAAATTTTCTCCCTCCTCTCTATGTCCGACCTTTGCCCCCTTTAACCCCTTCTTAGTTGACCCTAATCCTACCCATTAAACACTAATCAAGTTGGATTAGTCCTAACCTCAAGCTACCTCCATTTGACAAGTGTATTTTGAGGCCCTCTCCTTGTGCCAAGTGGATTTCCACTCAATTCATGCAAGGTTTATAAGCCTTCTCTCTTGTTGATCAGCCATTAAGCTATTTCCGATTTCTCTTCTCTCTCCATTGCCATTATAGTGTGTAGAGAAAAGGTGAGACTAGTGTGTGTCTACTCCATGGATTGAGCTCCCGACCTCCATTTGCCAAACCGAGACCACCGGAGTGAAGCTACCGACGAGGAGATCATTTCCATCCGGTTACTTTGCTCTCCAACCTTCCTTTTTCTTGGTGAAGGTAAGCTATCGATTTCCCTTAGGATGTATGCTAGATATGCCATGTCCCCCTCTTCTTGTAAATCCCATGCTCCTACCATGCTCTTGCCATGATTATTGATGAATTGGTCTTTTGGGATTTTTGATTAATATGATCATCTTGTTAATTTAGTCCTATGCCTAGAATTAAATATGTTCTATGCCCTCTTAGGAACAACTAATGTTCTTGGACTATTGGATTTTGATGACTTTTGGAAACTATGAATTCTAGGGTTCCATATGCCATGAAATGTTCACCTTGTTGAATTGGATCTTATGCGTAGAATTAAATGTGTTCTATACCCTCCTATGAATAATTAATGTTCTTGGACCATTGTAAATTATCAACCTTTGAAATAATAATTCTAAGGCTCATTGAAATTGAATTGATGACAATTCCTAACTACGGTTGTTAAATGGATTAATGACCTAGCCGATCATGTACGCGAACTTAGAAAAGGGTTTGTGATGCATTTAGCGTCCTAACTCTATTGGATGAATTATTAGAGACGACTCAACGGAGTCAAGTTTAGCGAGCTATTGAACAATACCGGCTCACCGATCAATCCCTACGACGTTCTAAACGTGTTTCACTAAGAATAATAATTCTTGACTTTGAACTTGCATTGATTGCCTTGCTTGATCTTGAATGTCATATTATAGAATACTAAATTGACATGTGAGTTCGCTCTTGTCGAACTCAATCCTACTTGGTTATTGATGAGAATAATTTACTTGTCATGAATGAGATCGCTCTTGTCGACCTCGTTCACTACTTGATATTTTGTTAAGTATACATTACTTGGCATTGCATGAGTCCAGCTGGCATCCTGTCCTTGTTCACACACGCCTCCTTTGTGGCCGGTGGGAAATGCTTCCCTTTGTTGCATCAATCACAGTACCATTGGTTCTATCGAGCATTCCCTCGGAAGGTCGATGTACTACACGCATCGACACATGCAGCTCAAGATAACGCTTGTATGCGGGAACTACGTACCCGGCTCTTCATATATCCTTATCCTATGTGATTTAATTATGCGCACTTATGTGAAACAATGTGCATCTTGGATATATGCTCTCTATGCTTATGTGACTATAACTTGCCTTGTATGTTGCATATTGCCATGACATGCATGATTGATAGCTTACGAGTCTTTATGACTTACCCTTTCCCCTTTACTGCTTTAGATCCTAGCAAGGCGAGTTACGCTTTCGTTGACTCATTGTGTTCGTGCCTTGTACTCCTTTTGGTTCGCGTCGATTGAAGAGGTGGTTTAGATGTCCTCTTCCTCTTGTCTTGTATTTTGTAAGGGCAGTTAAAGCAAGTCAATTAGACTATGCTTGGGTATTTGTATAAAACTTGCTTGTGTAACTCTTGTTAGCTACTAGTAGTTATATCACTTGTAGTACTTGTATCTCTTTGTCTTGGCATTGTGTAAGCCGAGCTTTGGTTAACTTGTTGATTACCCACTTGTATAAGTCTTCATTGAGCATCCTATTAGCTCTTATTTAATTCTTGTCCATAAATGTTAGCTTGGGTTCCGGCTTGTAGTGTCGCCGATGACTTGGTTTAAATTGTTTAAGCTGTTATATCGGGTTTAAAAGTTTTAAAAATCTAGGCCCTTTGGTGCCGAGGCGTGTTCTCTAATGTTGCGTCACGTCGTTTTAAAAAATTAAGTCCTTGCATGTTTTATTGCCTACTTGTTTTCCCTCCTTATTTGGGCGGTCAGGCCAGCGGTCCCATCTCGGGCAGGCGGGTCGCCGATTAATATCGAGCTTGTTTTATAGCAGCGGCCGGGATAGGTTCCATGGCCTAGGTGGGTTGTTTCTTGGTGTGATTGTTCTAATCGAGGTGAATTCTTATAGGTGCTTGATGGTGAACCCTAGAGCCGAGGCCGTGTAGGCGAGGTAGGCAGGCCAGGAGTTCACGAGGAACTTTGAAGTGGAGTTGCCTCACCACCGAACCCGGTGGGCATGAATGCTCGAATGGCGGATTTGTATCGCCGCATGGCGAATTGGCCGAGATGGCCGGAAGCGAGGGTCGAATGTACCTCTCCCACCCCCCCCAGGGGTAGACCGCCACCGCGGCAGTTGTACCCCGAGTGCTAGAGGCACGAATAATCTTTGTGCTAGAGATTCTTGAAGATGAAGCCTCCATCTTTTGAGGGGATTACTGGTAGCCGAGCTTTGTCGAGGATGTGAAGAAGATCTTTGCGGCACTAGATTGCACGGATGAAGAGAGAAAGTGGTCTTAGCTGCGTATAAGCTTAGAGGAGCCGCCAATCATTGGTGGGAGGTTACATGCTAGTTGGGAGTTGAATCGGGTGGCGCGAGGTGTGGCCTACGTTTGAGGCGAGTTTAAGGCTACTTATGTGCCTCGTGGTTGGAAACGGCGAAGGAGAAAGAATTCCGAGGATTTAGAGCGGGGTTCCATGACTATAGCTCGGTATTCTTCTAAATTCAGAAGGTTGTCCGGATTCTTGTGCACACACGGTGCAAGATGAAACACGGGACCCGGAGGTTCGTGAAAGGGTTGAAGGCGAGTACGAGGAAGCTTGATTGTTATCCCTACGGTTAGCAGGATTACTGAGGTCACCGTGCGTATGAATCAGCGAGACATTGAGAGCATAGGCGAGAAGCCTCACATGCATCCTTCTCGGCCAGCCGGTCTTCCACGAGGCGGCCGGTAGATTCGATCTTAAGGAATCGATCGGCTATCGAGGCAATCGTCGCCCGGTGGTGGCGAGAATAGGCATCGATCTGAGTAGGCGGAGATAGGCGCCCGTCGAGAGTAAATGGTAGTAGTGCTCATACTCCTCGAGGCGGCCGGACTCGAGGCGGTGGATGGTGACTTGTTCTTTGTCATAAGATTGGACATACTAGTGAGAAGTGCGGAGACCCGGGCTTGGTACTTGTCTTATTTGTGGAGATTCTAGTCATCGGCTCAAAGGCGTCCTAAGTCTAGAACGGCTTTCGATCCTCGAGAATTCGATTCGGCGATGCGGGTCCAGAGGATAGCGATAGGCGTCTAAAACCTTGAGCTCGTGTGTTCGCTTGATCGGCGAGGTGTTCAGAAGTCTTCTACGTGATCGAGGTACTCTTTCGGTCTTCGGTCATCATGCTCAGATTCTTATAGATCAGGGGTCTACTCATTCTTATGTTGCATCGCATTTCCTAAATTTTTTGTTATGTGTTTTACACCCGATTACCTTATGTGCTTGAGGTGTCTACACCGTTGGGTGATTGCTTGTTGGCGTCGGGAGGTCTATAGAGGCGCTTG
>JABEVN020004582.1:0-12359 GCA_013146195.2 Codonopsis lanceolata | reverse complement strand
GAGAGCTACATTAGAAAGCTCTCCAAAAACATAATCCCTGATAGGGGATTTAAGGCCAAGGACTTTGTTCTCCCTGTCCACTTCGCCCATCGAAGATGGGGCAATATTTGTGCGAATCCGGGCGTGGCCATCGTGGCCTTAGTCCGTGAATTTTACGCCAACGGGCATATTTCCATTTCTGGCGAGGTGCTGGATATCACTGCCATTAGGGGTAGGAATGTCGAATTTTTGTCACATAGCATTAACCGTTATTTCGGCACTCCTAACTTTGCAAGTGGTATTGACCAATACAGTATCCACATCGCCGACCCGTCCTTCTCCCGGTGTTAAATGTGGAAATCGCAACAGTTGACGCGGTTTGACCTACCATCAGGGCCCACCGTTTGGCCCCCGCATGATGGACGAGACCCATCTCACGACCAAGGTTGTGTTCAAATTTATTTGTGCACGTCTTATGCCTTCTAACCACCAGCACACGGTGTCTTGGCATAAGGCCGTTTTGATCTATACCATCTTGACGGGTGGGTCTGTTGATGTTGGACGTCTGATCAACACCCAAATTCAGACCCTTATTAGAGGTAAGACAAACGCGGTATTTGTGTTCCCGAGTTTGATTATCAGACTGTGTAGTGGTGCTGGAGTCGTTTGGACTCCAGATTCAGAGAGAGTTCGGGCAGTCCCCGACATCACTAGGGCACTTCTGTTTGAGCACCCTAGCCAGCCACATGAGAGAGGCCCACGTGAGGAACCTCAAGAGGAGGTGGATCCTTTGGAGGCGATCTCCAATAGGCAGGTGGAGATCCTGTTAGAGCACGAGATGATTAGTCAGCAGTTGGCGCAAATGCGCGCCGACCAGACTAATTTCTTTGGCTGGGTTAACCAGGTGGGGCAAAATGTCTCCACATATTATGGGATGCCACCTGGCACGATCCTCGAGTTTTATCCTCCTTCGTTATTTGCTCCCGACTCACCATGAGTCGAAACCCAAGTTTCTTCCTCTTTCGTTAGGCAGGCCACCTGTTTTCTTTTGATATTTGTCCTCCATCAACCCTCTTATACGATACTCCTCAATTTTGAGGACAAAATAAAATTTATGTTTGGGGGGGGGGGGGAATTCTAAGCCTAGGGCCTTTGCAGATCTCTGCCTAAGGAAGAGTGGAGTTGGGCTATGCTTTTTAGGGTGAGGGAAATTTTTTTCCCTCTATCGTGTCTTCTCCTTACACTATTTTCTTGTTTTTAATATTTATTTTCATTTTAGGAGATGTTGCCCTGACCAGAATACTAAAAAATTTGGTTCCCTCGGGTACGCATCAAAAGAGTCATCGTCATCGCCCATCTCCATTTTCTTTACAAAAAAATTTTCAAAAATTTCAAAAAATAAAAAAATGTTTTAATTCAAAATTTTCATCCTCGAGTCTTGGTATGGTCATTTTGGTCGATGAGGAGTTAATGCAAGGAACCACATAACTTTTCTATAGATCATTATGGAATTTACTTGATTCTGCAAAATTCTTGATTTTCTCCAAATCTCTATACACTTATACCAGTCATGATTATGGATTGATTTGAACATTTTTACCAAGTTTATAGAACATATTTCATTCTAGTAACAAGATATGCACAAGAATATGATGAATAACCATCATAACATGATTGTTGCATTAAATTGTAACTTAGGGTCAATTGCATGATAGTTAGATCCCTTGGATTTTTCTTGTTAATATATCTCAAGAACACTTTCGAACCGTGTTTGCATGTTAGTATTGATTGTACCTACCATCTGTTCTAGCGAATGCTTATGTGAAATCCAGTGATGCTAAATCTTCAATTCCATAACTTTCATAATAGATATGATATTTTATGTGTGATACTTTCTTAAAAACTGCATGAGTATTTTGGCATTAAGATATGATATAGGCCATCTTTGGATCGTTTGAACCTAAATATTTCCCGACCTTACTAAAAATATCCCTAGTGTCCCCTTTGAGCTTTATTATAAAGAATGAAGTGTGCTAAGCACACAATAAACCCCCATTCAACTTTGTTTCTTTAACCCGCATTAACTTAACCCTAAAACTTATACGCTTTAGCCTACCCTTTGAGAGAGTAGGATGTGGGTGGGAAATTAATTTTATGGGACCAATTTTCAGTTAGAAAAATTTTCCGAAGACTTCTTCTTCACCGTTGATATTCGAAAAAAAAAAAAAGAGAAGAAATAATTCCACGAAAAAATGAAAAGGAAGAAGAAGAGTGGAAGAAGATTCAAATTGAAGCATAGGTTTCAAAAGAAAATTATGTTAGAAAAGTTCTTCTGAAAATAGAACACTAGATATTTTTAGCTTGATATATTGTACAAAACAAGTTTGGGAGAAAAGTCCCCACTTGTGGTCTTTGCAGGTCCTAGCCTAAATGGGAAAAACTTCCTTTTGTTTGGAAGTATTTGGGATAAAGGGTAGTTTTGCTCTCTCACTTTGTATTCTATTTCCTTTCCATCATATCCCCCAACACCTTGGCCTTACATTATAAGCTTATAAAGACCTATTGATCTTCTTGCCAATGCTTGTGTTTGTTGATTTGTTGGTAATGCATGTAAATTGATCCCCACTTCATATATTCATATTATTCGCCATCTCACTGTGTTAGCATAATCTTAGCTATTGCAAGTAATTGGGGCATGAAAGCATTGTAAGTCATACATAGGAAGTGCATGGGATGGATGCATCAGTATTTGAAATCCTCGGTGTTCTCTCTTTCTGTAATAGACCGGGTTTGGATGGTAGATCTCATACTCTATGTTGCATTGGTTTTATTGAAAATCCTGATTTTTAGAATGAATGTTGTGTTTAGCTTAATAAAACTGTTTAAGTTAAGATATTTTCTATGACTGGTTATCACACACACACAGAGAAATTAAGACCGGTAGCAGTTTGAGTATAAGTCAGTTTGTTTTATAAATTAGTCTGCACATATGTGATGAGTATCTTACTGAGACAACTATGATATGCTATGCTTTTGTGATTTGAGATTGAAACCAAAAAGATTTTTTTTCTTGTATTTAGTGTTTTTAGTATAATTTTACTTGCATTTGTATTTATTAGTTTTTGTATTTATCTGCATAGTTGAGTCGCTCGTTAGAGTCTCCTTGAGTTTGTGGGTTTTTAGAGGAGTGTAAATGGTGTCACCCTCCAAAAATATTTTCTTAATTTTTGTATTACTATTTTTGTATTTATAAGTATTGTTTACTCGTGGACGAGCAAAGTCTAAGTTTGGGGGTATTTGATAGACGTATTTTATACGTCCATATCGGGTACTTTTATGACTTAGAAATAGCAATTTCACGAGGCTTTTGGCTACTGATATGTGTTTTTGAGCTATATTGTGAGTTTCAGGGTTCTAGGTGAACTTATGGGATTTATGAAGCTTTTATTGAAGAATTCGAGGAAGGGTGCAAAGTGCAACCAGTGAAAAGATTGCAAAAGAGACATACTGGTCACCTTACGGCCGCAAGCCTAAAAGGCCTTTCCATCGCAAGGTAGGCAGAAGGAGGCATTGCCCATCCAAGACCCTTGCGGACGCAAGGTCCCAAGAAACCGACTTACGGGTCTTTCAAGTTGATTAAACCTCCTATTCCCCTACAACACGTTGGATATAAATAGAAGATGCTAGTCAAAGCCAGAGGAGATCCAGAAATTATTAGCAAACCGTTCTAGGATAGATTTTAGTTTGTATTACATAATTTAGTCATTGTAATTACAGTTTTGAGGATCGATTCATGTATTCCTTCATCCCGCTGTGTGGTTCATCTTCAAGGATGAACTAACCGTCCATTAATCTAGGAATTGGGAGGTAACTTGTATTGAATCTATTGCTTAATATATTTCTATACAATCAATTCTTGTTGATCATGATGTTAATCAACCCCTTTATTGTCTAGCTTTGACCAAATGAATGGAATCGCAAGTAATAAAGGCCAAGAGGTGCGGATACCTGCACGACCAAATGCATATGTCGTACACTGACTCACCACCATGATAAATTGAACCTATCGATGCACGAGAGTGATAAGTTAGGGTCAGATTCATATATATGACCTAAGTGACAGATAGGATCCATATGTTCCTGTTCTTAGGATATAGATTTGGATGAATTATTTGGGATGGAGATTGAACTTTAATTTGACAATCTATATCTATCTTTCGTGAACGGACCCAAGTTATATTGAATGATAGTTTATTTAAATAAGCAATAGAGTAGATGCAAGGGAAACCTCAATCCTAGATTTCCCTCCTCCATACAGATCTTTATAACTGTGATTGCCCTGTTACTTTAATTTACTGCTTTAGTAGAATAAATTAGTTTAAATAAAATAAATAAAAACCCGCATTAGTTTAAAATAGCTACCAACTTGCCGATAATAGTCTTCTTCTTGTCTCTGTGGTTCGACCCTTGCTTCCCAAGCTATTCTACAATAATCTTGTGCACTTGCAAGGAATTAATTAAAATAAGACACGATCACTACCGTTTGAGATGAGTAAACATTCTCATTTCTTCATCGTTTCTTCCCCAGGAGACCAGCCGTGCTACATATTAGTTTGTTTGGGTTTTTGAGCTTCAAGCTCAACTTGCTAAAGATTGACTTACGTTTTCGATTTCGACTCCGCAGTGATGTTGTACGTGTTGAAGCTTATATTTGTATGCGAATATTTTGTATTTCCACCAATATTTTTCGGAGGAAGTAAGTTACTAATCCTCTTGTTTGCTTTTGTATGCAATAATATGTGCTACATAGGATGTTTCTGTGGGGTTATATTAGTTAACGGGTAGAAAATATACTAGTTGTTAATTGTTTTGAGCTGATAATTGGTATATGTGTTTGTAGTAAATAATTATTATATTTAATCGGTAGAATAGCCGATAAGAATGAAATAAGATGATTGATACTGCAAAATGACAATTATGACCTGAAAATTATGAAGTTGTAATTATTAAATCTCTGGGATTTGATTCGTTTTATAATTGACTCTATGGAGTAAAGTTGAGTGAAATAAATTATTTCGGGTGGTGTAACTAACTCTTATGGTGTTTGTATTTATTAGGGGATGATTATACACTTATATAAATTACGATGCAACAATAATTAATTGTCAATGGACAATGGGGGATTATTAATAATTACTGGCTGTGACTCAAAAGTGTTGTAGTATTATAATTGACCCTACAAGTAGGTGTGGGCATCGGGTCGGGTTTTGGGATTTTTGGGTTATCGGGTCGGGGAACCCGAAAAACCGGGTATGATATTTTACTACTCGAAGCCGCCTTGAAAAAATCGAGTAACCCGTTATATTTAAAACCACTTTTTTATTAAAAAAAAACCATTTGTTTGTGCTTGGCAGGCTAGCAATTGCTTGGTATTGGTATTGGTAATGGTAATGTGATTTAAGAGTAGACTAAAGTCATAAGTGGTTGACTAGTTGGTTTAATGTAATAAAAAGATTAAAAATAATAATAATTAACCTTCTGGAAATCGGGTACCCGATCGGGTTTTTCGGGTACCAATGTAAAACCCGATAACCGACCTGTTTTTTTCAGATCGGATTGGGGTAACCCGTTAAACGAAAAAACCTGACCTAATCGGGTTTTACCCAATCGGATCGGTTCGGGACCCAAAAACCCGAACCCGTTTGCCCACCCCTACCTACAGGGTTAATTTGTATGTCAATACAACATTAAATGAGGAAATGATATATTAGTCCCTATATGTTAAAAATATTATTGTGATATCGTAATTGACTTTACAAAGTCAAATTGGAGTTGACTAATTGTTAAGTCAACTGAGTAGTTTAGTTCCAACAGGGAATTAAGTATTTTAATGATATTATTCATATGCTAAACTTATTAAGTTTTGGGAATAATTAATATCGATTAAATTAAGGATTGAATAGATGATATAAGATATACAAATAATATCTAAAATTCAGTTACATGAATTTGTAACAATTCGTATGCTTGTACTGAATGACATGTAGATTTGTACTAGTTATAAGTATAAATAATTATATATCAACGGATGGACTTTGCAGCTATTTAATAACAAATAGCTTTTGGGTTTGAGACGTAACAGAGTAAGTATTTAAGACAACTAAGTTATCTAATTTGGCTATTTGATCCCTATGTTTATACGATATTTGGCTAGGTATTAAGCATTATTGGCTTGCTCCTACACTTGATTTGAAACCTTGGACTTGTAAGCTTGTGATAGTATTGGTGGCGAGTGATTAACCCATATTAGGTTAATTGTGGATAAGTTACCAAACTTATATAAAGAGTTAAAGTGCTAGTAAGTATTGTTTGACAGTGTTATGAATAGCGGGATTGAGAACCTGCTCTTATTATCACATGTAAACCACTCGGATACATGATAGTTATGAACTAAGATATAAAGGTTATGGATGATATAGATTGTCATTGGCAGTAAGTTAGTGTATTGTGTGTAGTTGAGTCATTGATCTACTTTTCGGCTATCTAATGTTTAATGCTCATAGATAGCTAGTGAAAACATTGTATGTTATAAGACAGAGTGTTCAAATACTCGCTAGTAGTCACGTAGTATTTTATGATGTTATAGGTACTATTAGCTTATGTTGGTGATTGAGCATGATGTCCAGTATTTACAGACTCAGCAATTGTTTCTTGGTTTAGGTGGTAGGACTAGATGACTAACCATGTATTGATATTGGTGTCTAGTAGCTACAGACATAATTACGATTCCAAGGTGACGTGCGGATACCTGTCAATGTGTGTTTGTTGAGTTATATAGATCCAATGGTCTACTTGAGATTGTTACAAGAGAGTCAAGTATTTATAGACTTGTATTCTACAGTGGGTGTTTGTAGTAGGACCAGTGGCCTACTCTTGTGTTGTTTAACGTTTAATATTTGCGAACGTTACATTCGTTATCATTAATATGATTTAGCTATAGTGTTCGTTTTAAGCAAATACATGTTTGATATGTGTGTTGAGTTCCCATACTTAGAACTCAACAACTGTGTTTATTTATGAGAAAATATTCATGCTTGGTATGTGTGTTGGGTTCCAATTCTTGTAACTCAACAGTTGTGTTTATTACAAGTAAATATCTACTTGTGTATCACATTGAGTCCAACTGGCATTTGTGGTTGTGTTGACAATGGGATGGCAATAGTCTTTACGAGAGTCACATCTCGTGATCACTACGGGTCGTTGCATGGGTCTCTCCCTTACTATCGGTCGTAGTGAGGACGTAGCCTGGTTAGAGCAATTCGCATAACCAATCAAGGGCTAGACTATAGGGTAAAACTCGGGGTAATGAGACTCTTGGTTAAGTCCCAAGGTCATTGGTTCTGGATACTATTGGGTTCAGACATTGATACTGGTTCTGGATACTATTGGGTTTAGACATGATTTAACGTGTGTACTGTAGCAGCAACACAGCTATGGTGATTGAAAGACAAGATATGACGAAAAGCTCTCATGGAGTTGTATATCTTGGTTTATGTGTTTAACTATGTTGATTCAATGTGCGTTATAACATAATCAACGTGATATATGAAACTATATGTACAACTATACTTGATTAATTGATATGTTGTTAACATGTTCATAACAACATGCCATGTAGTTGCATGTAGTAACTTACTGAGTTATCACTCACCTCGTGTTTATGTAGACACCCCAATTTCGTACCCCTGGCATGTAACATGACATGAAATATCAAGACCTGTTAAAAAGCTAACGAATGTCAAGTTACAGGGTCGAAAATGTAAAAGCAAAAGCAGGATGCATAAACAGTGAAATGTAGGGCGCCTAAGTGCCAAAAAGAAGGACAAAAAGGACACCAGAAATGACCCTGGGCACCGCTCATGGACACTCCTGGCACCGTGCCCAGCATGGCTATGGGCAGCGCCCAATAGTCCCAAAAGTCCTGTAGCAGTTAGCCTTCGGTGCAATTTTCCCAACGCGTGGTACAAGCTGATGCAGCACAGAAAAAGAAAACTTAACAGTGAAGGAAAGCCTCTCCCATCCTATAAATAAGAGGGCCAGGCTTGTTGAATTCACATAGTGAACACAGTGAGACTACGTAGTTAAAAAATAGCGCGCGATGAGTTTTCATCGTTCTCCTGAGTGAGGGCCGAAGGAATATCTTCCTCTAGCCCCAAAGCTCTACCAAATCTCCCCCTAAACACTAAAACCAACCGACCAAAGTGAAACTTAGCTACCCTGCTAGGATTCCGCCCTATTCCACCAGTCCAAAAATCCTAAAAAGAGCAGTTGCCCTGCCCGATTTTCGATGCCAGCAAGCAAGCAAAAGCAAGCAGTTGTGCCGCCCGGATCCCGAGGCGAAAAGCAACTTTGGAAGCAACCACCTGCCCGAATCAACAACAAAGAAGCGGCAAAAAAAGACTCCCTCTCGACGGTTGAAGCGCATCCTAGAATCTGGCAGAAGCTAGTTGGTACGGGATAAAACCCCCACGCTTCAAGAGGTAGACTATTTAAAAGTTTTTAATATATAAAAGTGCTATTTAGATTAGCCCGATGTAAAGAAAATAAGCAGTTGTGCTGCCCGAAATTTTATAGAAAATAGAACTAAAAAGATACATTATTACGGTCAAAATTTTATAAATGTATTTGTAACTCCAGGAAAGAGGTTGTTGTAAGTTTGTTATTATTTCCTTATATAGATACATATATATACATATTTAATGCTTTATTTCAACTGTTAAATAAATATAAAAAAACATATTTAAGCCAAAAACTATTTTGAGACCAAAAGGGCAAGTTAGGTGCCTAACCCCTTCCCACCTCGTAACTTAGCCTCCGAACCTTTTACAAATCTGGTTACTTTTGATTATTTTTTTGTTTGTCTTTAAAATAAAGATGACGACTCTGTTGATCACATTTTGAGTCCACAATTGAAGCCAGACATATTCCACGCGCCTTAAAGGTTTTGAAACTCCCCACTTCTTCACGCATCGGGGGAATCGGTCGAAAAACGGGGCACTCACACTGGCGACTCTGTTGGGGACGTTGTTTTTATTTTCAAAGAAAATAAAAGCGAGGGTAAACTCATTTTCAAAAAAAAAGTTTTCTTTTGTTTTGGCTAAATATACTTATTATATTTATTTAACAATTTAAATATTGCATTTATATATATATATATATATATATATATATATATATATATATATATATATATATATCTGTGCAAATAACTGTGAAACTTTCAGTAGCTTTGTTCCAAGTACCGTTGCGAATATAAAAAAAAGGAGGGATAAAAAAAATAGAAATTTGGATAGGATAACAAAAAAAAAAAAACAGGGGCTTATTATCGCTTTATTTTATTTTTTTCTGCTTTATTTATTTATTCCGCGCAAAAATGTAAATATTTTTTTATTCAGTCATTTTATTTTGGGGATTAGGACAAATTTTTAATTAATAGGAACAGATAGATTCCTTACTTTTCTTTCTATTTATTGATCTGAATGGTCGTCACGCTCGCTCGCGCCGTCTTTTCGAAGATTTAAACTAATTAGTCGAGAAAATCCACAAAGAACTGAAAGACATGTCATTTACTGCTTTATTTACTGTTTTATATCTGGAAAAGAAAAAAAAGAAGACTTTACTGTTTTTCAAATGTCTCACACACGTGCACGCACGTAGAAATATTCTGAACTACTACCCTACACCATGGCCAGCCTACCCCCTCCATCAGCCAACATTAAATGCATGTAGATTCTCAGGACACTTCATGGACCGATCGGTTTTTATATCTCCGAATTATTGACCAATCCCTTTTGCAAAAAATAATAATAATAATAAAACAAAAACAAAAACAAAAAAAGCAATATATATATAGGTCATTCGCCTAAGATCAATCCAATCTTGGGGAGTCTAAAGGCAGGTGGAATATGAAGGTCCTATACTCTGGAGAAAGAATCCACTATTCCAGGAATAGTCCCGAGACTTTCGAAACAAAGTGGGTGCTTGTCCGATCAATCTTAGGAGAAATTGAATAATAAAAATAAAATAATAAAGGCACACTGTACTTGAACCCAAAAGCCTGGAACCTTCCCTCCTGATACCTTCAACCCCTTTTCCTCAGAAACCTGGCCTGAGTTTGGAAGGGAAGAGATAGCACCGGTCAGTTAATACGGGATACATGCACAGGGGTCAGATCAAAAATCAGAATCAGTTCAGAACATACAGATTTGGGTAAAATGGCCACCAAAAACAAACAGACTGTGACAGAGACCAGCAATGGACAGGATGCTCATCCTCTGGACCAGAAATAAAAGCTCCTGGGCATGCCCCACACCCTGAATTCCAGAACCGACTGAAGAGGGAATTGGATGCCCATGTCGAAAGAATGACAAACCAAATAATTGGCAAGCTATTGGGGAAGTTCGCATAAACTTTCGCTAGTATGTCTCATGAAGTCAAAAGCTTAATACCTCCTCCTAATAGTTCCCTCCTTCCAGAAACAAACTTCTCCGACCCAATAGAAGATATCCTTATTCAAGCTTCCAAAACCCAACCAAACACCAGCCTTCAGCCAAATACCCAGCCTATTTCCCAAAATAATATCATTCCAAATATTTATAACCTTAATCCACCTGCTACCCCAGACACCAATCATGAACTCATTAACCTAAATGCCTGTTACCATAACCAAAAACGCTACCTCCCTCTCGACCTTTCAAACACCTATACCTAACAAATGGCCCACGGAACCCTGACTGGAATGATTTGTGCGCATGAAAAAGAACAACCTCCCTCAAATAGAAGTACGTACAATCAATTCCTGGCACAATATTTCCCAAACCAAAAAGATATTCAACCTAGCCACTCAACCAAATTTCAACCGAAAACCTCACCCCAACCAAAAGGAAGGAAGGAGATTCAGAGACACTATGACGACTTGCCTACTTCAAGTTCCATGATCTTCCAAACACTATGGGCTCATGGAAAGCTTAAACCAATCACAAATTATACACCGCCAAGCCCATTACCTAGCTCATGGAACCATGCCCAGTATTGTGAATACCATTGCTGCAATGGTCATCAGGGTTACCGAATGTGGGTGCTCTGCGCCCGCACGCCTTGGATAAAGGCCCGTGCGGATGCGGTGACATCCATCGCTCCCGCCCAGCTCTCCCTTGTTTAGGGAGATCGAAATCAAAAGTGCGGGAGGAGTTGTCGAATAGCGCGTTGAATGCGCCTCTTGCCTTTAGTGGATTTTTGATCCAATATGGGAGCTATGGGTTTCCCGCATCAAGTTATCCCTTTTTTAGGGGATATCAGGATATGGGAAGACATAACCTTTCCATTCTCATTCTCCCTTGTTTAGGGGAAAACGTGAAAGTGCAAGGAAAGATGTTGCAGCGCCCCCACTATGGATTTTATGAAAATAGCCTTATGGCCTATTTCGGATCACTATGAGTGCTTTGGGTTTTCACGTCAAGTTATCCCTGCTTAGGATACCAGACATAGGAATACATCACCTTTCCATTCTCATTCTCCCTTGTTTAGGGAGAACGTGAAAGTGCAAAGAAAGATGCTTAGGCCCCAACGATCCAAAATGTTTTTAGAGTCGCCATCTTTATTTTAAGGCAAAAAAAGCAAAACCGTAAAAGGAAAACAGCAGATGAGGAAAACTTGTTCTGAGGCTAAGTTACGAGTGGGAAGGTGTTAGGCACCCAACTCGCTCCTTCTGATCTCAAAATTTTTGGCTAAAGTATGCTTTTTGTTATATTTATTAAACGATAAATAAAGCATTAATCGCCACAAATACATCCGTTACATCTATATTATTTACGGACTTGAAATGTCTTTTGCAAACAATTACAAATATACTTGGAAATATTTGGCCATAGTAACGACTACATTTAGTATTACTAGGGCAAGTACGCAAGCTGACGTATTGTCTTGCTTAAAACAGCAAATCTATTGCATTGGTTGTGAAATGTATTTTTCATTAAGTTAAGGAGAGAGCTGCCAGCTATTGAAATTAAGAGAAAGTAAACATATTAAATTTTTTTGAAAATGTCCAATGATGAAATGTATACGAATACAAGCTATGAATAGTTATTCAAATCCCGAAAGTAAACATTTTAAATATATATAACGATTGTCTAATTATCAAATGTATATGAATGTAAGATGCTAAGATTAATATTGTCTAAGGTACGAATACGAATAAGATGCTAAGATTAATATTGTTGTAATTATCGTATCCATGTCGATTGAATGAAGGACGTCACATTCAAAACTTTATTAACATCGCATTTCCTCAATTAAAAAAAAAAATCAAAATACAGACTGAA
>JABEVN020004581.1:0-12354 GCA_013146195.2 Codonopsis lanceolata | reverse complement strand
TACTATTCAAGGTCCTTTACTACCTAACATTTCTAAATACAGAAGGCTAGTTAGGCGACTCATCTATTTGTCTATAACTAGGCCTAATATTGCATATGTTATTCATATCCTTATTCAGTTCCTCTCAAGTCCACGTGTTCCTCACTGGAAGGCTGCTTTGAAAATGGTGAGGTATCTTAAAGGAACTATGGGCCAAGGTCTACTTTATCCCTCTTCCAGTTCTCTATCTTTGTCAGTGTTTTGTGATGCTGACTAGGCCTCATGTTCCTTGACAGGAAGATCATTATCTGGTTATTGTGTGCTGCTAGGGTCTTCTTTAGTGTCCCGAAAGGCTAAGATGCAGAGTGTTGTTTCTCGCTCTTCCAATGAGGTTGAATACATGAGCCTTGCCAATGCCTCATGTGAAGTTGTGTGGTTTTTAGCTTTATTAAAGGATTTTAGTGTTCAAGGTCTCACCTCAGTTCCTTTGCATTGTGATAATCAATCAGCTCTTAGTTTGGTATCCAATCATGTGTTTCATGAGAGTACGAAACATATCGAGATTGATTGTCATCTAGTCAGGGATAAGGTCCTTGATGGCATTGTTTCTCCCTCATACATTTCTACTAAACTGCAATTGGCTGATCTCTTCACCAAGGCTTTGGCCTCTCAAGCTCTTCATTTCTTTTTATCCAAGTTCAATGTATTCAACTTATTTCATACTTTAAGGGGGGTTATAAATGAAGACAGTCACACTAGTCATGCCATCAAAAGAGGAAAACTTAAGATGACAGATTGCAACATCACAGAAGATAAAGGGCGTCGAGTGAATAATGAGGCAGTTGGTTAGAATTAGTTAGTTTTCTTATGTCATGTTGATGTAATGATTTTGTTAGATCATAGGTGATATTTTATGTTCTTCTATGTATATATTCGATGTTCAGTTGTATCAGACATGAGTTGAGTTCATCAATATAGGAGAGAAATATATTCTCTCTCTCTCTCTCTCTCTCTCCTACGTTCTTCACCAAATATAGAATACAAGTTATTTTAAAAACTAATAAATTACGGAATTGCAATACAAAACATAAACTTCCTTCGTTCCTAAACAATTGTCGTGTTTTTCTTTTCTTTTTAAACCTGTCTTTTAGGAAATCATTTTTCATCATTATTTTCCTTGTTATTTTAAATAAGATTCTTATCACTTGAGTTATAAAGAAAAAATATATAATAACGTAGATATATATATATATATATATATATATGATAGACTCAATATTTTTTTGTGTCAAATCAAATAAAATAATATTTTTGAAACGAAGAAAGTAGAATGTGATGTACAAAAAGCCTCAGAACAAATGGAGATCGATGAGGTTGAGATGAAGTGGGGTAATTATAAATGTTGAAAAACGAGGTCACCTCTGCCACTAAGAAATAAAAAGTGGTTGATTACTTGTACTTGAACGGAAATTAAAAATTCTATACACTAGTTATAAAGTATGTGCTCTAAACGGATGCAATAATTTTGAAATATATAGATTAGAAATAATCATTATCTACTTTTATTGATTCGATCGTTTTATCATAAATTGAAGTATTATGTATGTTAAGTAAAAATAATGCTTCAAAAAGTATAATGCTAAAGAATTTTTTTTTGACAACCACTTATGCACACTTTAATGAATACCTTCTTGATCTCTCTTACTATAAAAGTCAAGCTTGTTTCTTACAATTTAATAGATGGACAAAAATAACCCTTCACTAAATAAACCACCCACCATTTAATTAAGGACAAAACAAGTAAATTTACCATGACAACAAATAATGTTTGGACAAAAATAGCCTCAAATATAATAAATCATCTACCATTAATTAAGGTCAAACAAGTAAATTTATCAGGGACTAATTAATTCCATTAATAATCAAATAATAATTTTCATCCCTTGACTTGTACATGTTTTAAAGTTAGGTCCTACAGTTTTGAATTCTATTTATTTCGTCTTGTATTTTTACTTTTTTATCAGTTTCCCCCTCCTACCATTATCGTTATAAATGTCGTCCAATATTTTCTAAAATAACAAAAATACCCTTACTTAGTCGAGAGACTAAAAATTTATTTGAAACTAAAAAATAATATGATATTACATTCTTAAATAATATGGTTTTACTCAAGAAAGACATTATAGAAGTTACTATAATAATAGATTTGTTAGTGAGTAAATGAAAAAAATTGTTACTATAATAATAGATTTGTTAGTGAGTATCAAGATATTAAGCAAAAATATGTAGCCGTCTTTAGCTATTATCCATGAATAAGCTAAGAGAAGTGGGTTAAGAAAATGTGTCATAATGTCAATAAGAACCAATTGAAGAAAATGAAGAACCAATTTGTGCGTTTTGAACCAATTGCCAAAATCTATGCGTTTTGTTACAAAAAAGCCAAAATGCTTTTGTTACAAAAGAAAGCCTTTGAATCTGCTGGTTACTTCTTTGAATTTTCGAGACTACTACAAGCAACCTTAAAAACTATCATCTTCTAACTTATAAATATTACAAACAAACCCTTTGTTAGTACCTTACTAAAATACAAACAAACCCTTTACCGTTTAAAATATTTTACTCCTTCCCATACAAACAAACCACTAGGTTTAAAATATTTTACTCCTTCCAAATAACTAGGTTTAAAAATTTCCAAACCTCTTTTGGTCATGGGTTAACTTGCTTGCTCCTCTTAACTTGCTTGCTCCTCTTTGGTCGGAGTAGTTACTTGCTTAGAACCGGAGCTCCTCTTCATAAAACCCTGAGAATAGTTCGTAGAGAATCCTCCACGGCTATCAACTTCCTTTTCTTCTACCACAACTCTCCTTTAATTGAAAGAAATTGTCACCAATCAACATCCTTTCAAGTAGCTCCATCCTAAATTAGATTCTCTCCTTACTTAGTAATTTGACACCGAAAGTGTATAGGAGGTAAGAAATGAGAGACGTTCGAGAAAGAAGTCCGACTAATCAGAAGCTAAAGAGATTCTATGTTTCTATTTTAATAAGGCGAGGTGAATGCGCGTTTCTGGTGGTGATGGTGATGGCGGTGCTACTAATCGCGCATGGATGATGGTGTTAGAGGTTGTGGTGATAGTAATTTTAGGGATGACGGTAGTGGATTAGATGAAATACATCGTTGTGAGATTTCCTAATCATCAAATTTTCAAATAACCATATGGGTTTGATTCAATTTGAAAGTTTGAAAATTCAAAAATTGAATTTGAGTTTGTAAAAAGTGAAATTTAAGGTTGTGGTGGTGGCGTGGCGTGCCTATCATTGATGGGTTTTCCAAATTGGTTACTTCGAAGGAAAGAGTAAGAAATTAGAAAAGGAAATAAAATCAAATCAAAAAATTAAATTTTGGAGTAATGGTAAAATTTGAGGTGTTAGTGGTGGTGGTGGTGAATTTATAAATGATGGGGTTGACGAAAGAAAGTGAGGGCTAAAAAATAAATTTTAAATTTCATTTTTTGGAGTAATGCATTTTTTAATGTTAGATTTAAATATCAGACAAAGTATAACTAATTTTAGATTATTTAAATAAATATTTTTTAATTAAAAAAATACTTTAAATATTAAATGGCAAACTAAATGATGAAATTATAACAAATCCCACTTTGAGCCACAAGCAAAATGACCAAAATAATCCTCAGGTACACGATTTTCCATCACTATTTTTAATGCCCATAGACGAGAGAGGACAAATAGAAAAAACATGTCGGAAAGTGAGACATCATATGTTGGGAATGACATTATTAGAGGTATATGAAAAATTGTAACTATAATAATACATTGGTTGGTGAGAATTGAGATATTAAGCAAATCTATAGCGTGCTTAGTAATTGCGTATGAATAAGCTAAGAGAAACGTGTTAAGGAAAGGTGATATAATGTCAAGAAGATAAAGAAAAATAGAGAACTTAGTTAACAAATCTGTGCGTTTTGTTAGAGATGAGATTAAGTTAGAATCGATATTAAAGTCGTTTGAAGAAAGTAGTTCCACTTAACGGAAGCTAAAGATATGTTATATTTCCATTTCAGCAAGGCAAGGTGGACACGTTTCTTGACGGTGGTGATAGCTGTGGCGGCATTTGCAGGGATGCTGGTAGTAGTGGGGGCGATTTTAAGCATGAAAGTGGTGATTTATGTGGAATACGACATTTAATAAATGAGTAAGAAATTAAACAACGAAATAAGATAAAATAAAAAAAAAATGATTTCTAGGCTAATAGTGTTATTTGAGGTGGTAGTGGTGGTAATGGTGATAGGTGTATGAATGATGGGTGTATAAATTAAATAAATTCTAAATTTAATTATGAGACAAATTAAAATAACAACATTGCTAGCCTTACAACTAATTTTATAATTTTCCTTACTACTAAGCTTTCAAGCGCAAAAATGTCTTTGTTCAAAACAACTTTGCACTTCTTCAAAGCATAGTTGTAAGGAATGTAGTATAATTAGTTTTAAGGATAACATTTTCCTTACCATTCTCTGCATTCAATCCCGTCTCTCTTTCCGATGAATTCATCAATAAGGATTATGTGTTTTTTATTAATCGCATGTTTTTACTAGGGTTTTTAGTAAGTATATGATATACCCTCTGATTTCTACTTTAGGCGCGAGTTTTGCATGAGATAGAATAAGGAAAATCAGAGATGGAGTTTGGCTAGAATCGAAGAAGGACAGCGCCAAAGTTGTGATAGGTGTGACCGAAGTGGGAAGGGTTTAGGTTGGAGATGGCGGCTATTTTGGTGGAGCGAGAGATGGGCACTTGCACCGGGAGAAGAGGGAAGGAGAGTGTGTGAGATTAGAATTTTTTACTTTTAACACATTTATCCCTAAAGCAGATAATGAAAATTTCATTTTTACCCCGCACGTGGAAGACCATGTGCTATTTAACGTGAATATTCTAGCGTCCATCACGGATAGGTTGGAAAATGGAAAAAAAAATATAACGTCAGATATCATTATGGAACAAACGTTAGGTTGTGGTACATTATACGATTTGGTGGATACCTTGGGGGAAATTATAATTTGGTCATATAATTATTTTTGAATTATTGAAACAATTATTTATTATTATTTTTATTTAAAAACATATTTTAAATACTAAATTGTTAATTATATAATAAAGTTATAACTAAATCTTATTTTTCACCCCCAGCAAAATGATCAAAATAATATTCATGTGACATGCACATATCATTTTCTGTACGTTACTATTTTTAACACCCATAGACGGGAGGTATGAAAGTGGGACACTTCGTAGGTTGAGGTCAAATGTGAGATTTAGTGTGTAACTTTGGGGGCTAATCATATGTTTGCCCCATCAAAATTAGTCTAAAATACACATTTCCCCTAAGATATCCACCAAATCCACTTTGGCCTTCAATGTAATTTTGTAGCATTTCCATATTCCATATCAAATTTGGTGATTGTGATGTAACGTGTGGTGATCGTAGTGATAAAAATGATAGTGAATAATGTTTAAAATCGAGAATTTGTTCAATTCAAACCATAAACCATATCAATGGTGCCAAGGAGAAATTTGTTGGAGTTTAAGCTAGGGACGATGAAGACGGATTGAATCATGACGTGCCTCATCATTGTCGTATGCATCTGTGATGAATTCAAATATGAGTTTTGAAATTCATCGTGTATGCTTATGCATTGTGTTTGTGGCTTGGTCATTTAACATAGACAGCTTTGACAACTTTAATTTTTTGTGGGTTCTTATTCATGGCGGCATTGACACCTGAATGTGATAATCTTCTTGTATTTTATCTCTCTCTGATATGATTCCGCACTATTTTTATTTATTTTTCTATATAAAAATTTGAATAAAAGATTTATACACTCTTGAGTTTTATCTCACTTAAAATTTAAATAAGATGTCATTGTTGGAGAAGAAGCAGAGAAAGCGTTGTCGGAGAATAAGAAAATGAAGTTTTTTTTGGGTAATAAAAGCACAGAAAACATTGTTAAAAATGACCAAAATGTCCTTCACGTGAAATACCATGTGCACCTTAACGTCATATTGGTAACCTTAGTAGTGTCTAGGGGGCAAACTAGAAAAAACTTATACAATGACATATGAAAATGACACAAAAGTTAGGTTGGGTGGTAAAGTGAGACTTTATAGATACTCTGGGTGAATTTTGTATTTTAGAGTGTAAGTATATACTTTGGGATTGTCAGTTTGATTTCTATAAAACAGTTTATTATTTTCCAAAGAGAGTCATAAATTTCATAAACGACATAAGCTAAGTTTCCAACAACAGTGTGCTTATCTAAGAAAGTAAGCTTAAATTGTTTTCAATTACAACACCGATAAAAGTGAATGAATTCATGTTTGGTATTAAAAAAAATTTAAAAATAACTAATAAAAAAGACAAATGTGTAGGATAAGTTGCAATATAATGACTAAAAGCTTACATTATAAATTACCAAAAAATAAAATATCGAAAAACCTAAACACACAACAACACAATTTATAAGTCTCAAAACTATAAAGATTAAAACACAAAAAGAATCCAATAATTAAAAGTAAACAAAAAAGTTAAGAAACTGACAAATCACTTTAAAAAACCATTAACACCAAATGCGTTAACCACGTGCAACGCACGTGAACCTTACTAGTATATCCAAATGACACACCAAACTGAATATCCATTTTTTTACCCACATCTTATAGTCCGGATGTAATGCTACAATGTTTAGCATTCTTAAACACCCTGAATAAAGTATCACATAAAGTTTGTTCTGATACTGCAAGTAATATTGAAGAGAGGGAATCTGTGAGACTGTAACACTTTCCACCAATTCCACCTTACGCTCTAAAAGTGATGAAGAAGTCGAACAAACTTGAAAAACTGCAAGGATTTAACATCTGTCATGGATAGAGCAAAGAACTTCTTCTAACTAGACCAGTTAATCATACAAATTCAAGAGTTCTGTTTTACAGTTTCCAACATAAATTAGTTTCTTTAGTCATGATTTAAGAACTTGGTGCATTGAAAACTTGAAAGGGATGGCAAAGCACAACCTATTAAATACCAGAGGTGGTACAAGTTGTGGTGGTTAAAAGTTATTGTGGTAGTGGTAAAAGGAAGGTGAGTTGTTACTATGTAATAATTGATCAAATCTAAAATTTAAATTATTACGATTTATGATGAAGTTAGTTTTATGGAATTGAGTCATTTAAAATTTCAACTCAATTCTAATTCCAAATTTTAGTTATGTTCTTAAATAATGGAATTGGTTTTGGAAGTCCCAATTCCAATTCCAAACTATAGAATTGGGGTATCCAAACAAACCCTAAGCTATAAGTAAGAATTTGGGCCTTCTCCGTCAAAATTTCTACATAAAGATTTGATGTTTCCATTCGGGCCTTCTTCAAATATTCACTATCTTCGCGTGCAGTAGCCCACTTGCCCAGTGCAAGTCATAGCCAGGTCAGAAATGGACAAACTTTCAAGTCAATTTGAGCTCGAGCAAGGGGTGGCCTTTGTTTGTGATGGCCCTCGGGCTCGAATAACAAATGATCCAATTTAGACTAGGGAGAAATTGGGGCAGTCTCTTTTAGTGAAACTATAAACGTTAAAATCCAAGATAATTTTATTTAACTGTTAAAGTATACTGTTGGTGGTAAAAATATGAAAATACCCTTAATAAACAAAAGGAGCATGCACAAAAGCTTCCGTCTAAAATTGGACATTGCAAGTCATAAATTGAACTTTGCCACCAACTATGTCTAAAATGGGGCATAACAATGCACAAAATTTGGCACCGCAAGTCATAAAGTGAAGTCTGTCACAAAATATGTCTTAAATTGGGTATCGCAATGCACAAAATAGGCATTGTAAATCATAAATTGAAGTCTGCCATAAAATATGTCTAAAATTAGGAATCGCAATGCACAAAATTGGGCATCACAAGTAATAAATTGAAGTCTTCCACAAAATATGTCTAAAATTGGGCCTCGCAGTGCATAAATTGAAGTCTACCACTAAATATGTCTAAAATTGGGCATCGCAATACATAAAATCAAGTCTGCCACCAAATACATTGCGATATATAAATTATGGACAACTTAAGTGTATAGATAGTTAATAATGAAGCATATATATTGTCAAATACTAAGTAAATTACAAACCAATATAGAGAATAAACTAATGCAAATAACAAATGTAGTTTACAAACCAATGCATATCTAATCCTAGTTTTTTTTCTTGGGTGTTCTTTTTTCTTCTTCACTTGAGAATATGGAGTTTTTCTTTTCACCTTGCTAGCAATCCTTAGGCTTCCTTCCTTGTTTAACAAAGAGCCAAATCTGAAAATTCCCCACATTTGTATCTAACAATGTAATAATTAGGAATTAAGATGCATCGATTTTGAATACAAAATGCAAATATAAAACTGGGAAGATGGAGAAAGAGACGGTGAGAAATAAAAATGTGGCAAACTAGTATTAGAAATAACAAAAGATTAAATCGAAAAGATGAAGGAACAGAGGGATGGTTTATTTTGATTTTTTTTTTTAAATCATGCAGCCAATGCCCAAATTAAGATTGTGAGGCATACAATGCAATTCAAAATCAAGCATAAAACTGAGAAGATGGTGAATGAGAGGGGTGATTTATTTCTCTTGTTTGGAGGAAAAGAAAAATGGTTTATTTTGATTTTCAAAATCAAACATTCCAATGCAAAAATTAAGATTGCGATACTGACAACCAAGCACATAAAGAAAATCTAGCATTGCAATTCAAAATTATGCATCCCAATACACAAATTGAACTTGCGATGCAGACGACAAAACAAGGGAAAAGGGGTACAAGACATTAAAGCACCACAACGAGGTAAAGAAAAAAGCAAACATAGCGGCATGCATATCAAGACACAATTTTTGCGATCAAGATCTATATTAGTTGGATCTAGGACCAAAGCTAGCTCTAGAGAGCGAGAGAAGAAAGAACTCAACAAAGCAAAGAAAAGAAAATGTATACACGATTTTTGCAGATCAAGATCTATGATTGCTAGATCTATGACCAAAGTTTGACAAGCCTCCAAAGGTGACTCTAGTTTCCGATATTTATCTTTATTTGCTTAAATCGATCCTCTCGGACTAAGGTTGGTGAGAAAGATGGAAGAAAGAAGGAAGAAATGAAGGAAGAAGAGTTATGAAGAAAGAAGGAAGAAATGAAAGAAGAGATTAAAGAATGAAAAGACTAAGGGTTGTTTTTGGAAGAAAAATAGACTTTTGCGGTTTAAAAGGAAAAGGGTACTTCAATGGTTATAAATCTAAAAAAAAGGGACCGACATGCAATTATTCTTTTAGACTATTTACCTAGAATGGGCCATTGGCAACGTTTCATAATGGAATAATTGTGGATCGGTACTATTTACTGGAAAAATGACCGTTCCAGAGCCCTATTTGTTCCAATTACAAAAATCCATTTTCATTATGTTTTCTTAAAATGCCCACGCTACCTCTCCCCTCCATAAGGGAAGGCGATGGGATCAAAATATGACATTGAAGCTTTAGATCGTTAAGAAACATATTCGGTTGAGGACGATAATCGTCAATGAAGACGAAACAATTGGAATGAATACGCCACGTGCAAATATGTAAAACATAACATAGTATTTGGATATGACCCCTCATGTTCACATTAATTGATTCAATCGATCATTGTTCGAATGTTCAATTTGACAAAACCGGCGACATCAATAATCTCCACGCTTGCAATTTTTTCAAGTATCATCCTTGGAATTCAACGTAGTGACGTTATTCACTATCTTGGCTCCTTGCATCGGCGAAATAAATAAAAATAGAGAATGTGTGTATAACCCATTGCCTCTAGTATTAACTGGTACCTTGACATAAGTGCCTTTAGCATCATCCACTCTGGAATTTCCTTTCTTAAACTACATTGCTACATTTTGATCCTGAAAAGAGCTTTCAGACCCGAATAGAAGTCAACTAGTAATTCCAGGCGATGTCTATTTTGTATTGTGATGCCCATATTTGAGCTAAGTTTTGTGCTGGGATACCCAAAATTTTGACATATTTCAATTGTGCATAGCGATGCCCAATGTTTTCATTGTGATTCCTAAATTTGATAGTGGCTTTTAGCATTGCGATACCCAAAATTTTGATATATTTCAATTGTGCATAGCGATGCCCAATGATTTCATTGTGATGCCCAATTTCGAGCAATGGCTTTTTGCATTACGATGCCAAATTTTGGGCAGTGGTTTTATCGGTGCGTGTTTCCTTCATTAAGGGTATCTTCATCTTTTCCTTCCAAAATTATACTTTAACGGTTTAAAACAAATATAAGAGACCTAAGCGGTTATAATTTTATCAAAATGAACCGGCCCTAAATTTCTCCCTTTCATAATTGGGCAATTAAGGGTCAAGGAGAAGCTGGAGGAAATCAGAAAGGGATAATTAGAGTTCACAAAATGAATTTTAATCTTTACTATAAATAAAAAACTTGTTCTGTTGTTTCTCTAGAAAAAAAAAAGTAAAATTTCTCAAATACTAACATTAATCATGGGACAAGATAATAACTATGCTGTTATTAATGAATATGAAAATTTTGTCTCTAGTCTAGGCTTTACATCCTCAATCCATGAACAAAGGTGATTGTGAAAAGATATGCATCAACCAGAAGACAATATTAATACTCCGTAAAACAAAAATGAAAAACATAAAATTGAAAGAACAGCTACTTTGAAAGATAAGACATTTTGATCTTCGCAAGACGACATCCGACAAAGAAGACACGAATACTACAGAGCAGCGTTAACAGAGCAGCAAGATCGATTCCTTGAATTGCAGAATTGGCACAGATGTTTCACAAAATGGCTTATTCGAAGTATGCTGAATCAAGAGTTCTCTGGATATTGAAACATATTGAAAGACGGATTAACAATGCTGAAACCACCATCTATGAAGATATTTTGTCCACTTACATACTTTGCATCGTCACTCACTAGATAAAGGGCTGCATTAGCAATATCGTCTCTCTTAATCACGCCTTTGAGGTTCCCAACTGAGTTCATTGCGGCCTCAAGACCCTCATCACTAAGCCCGTAAATTCTGTGGCTAACGGTGTAACACAGGCATAAGGTGATAAGCAATTAACCCTTATACCAAACTGTCCAAGCTCGACTGCAACATTTCTCGTAAGTCCTAAAACAGCATGCTTGGAACAGCAATAAGCATGCGACGCTGCACCAGCAAGTTCTGAGCTTACGCTAGCTGTTGAGATTATCGAGCCACTGCGAGCAGGGACCATAACTCGAGCAGCATGTTTCATGCCAAGGAAAACGCCGGTGACATTAATGCTTATAAGTCGCTCAAAGTCTGATTTTTCATTGTCGATGATCCGGGCCTTGTTTGGATCAACTGTTCCAGCATTGTTGAACATAATGTCTAGTTTTCCGTAGCTTGCAACAGCTTTGTCCACGGCATTTTTGATGTGGTCTTCATTTGTGACATCGCAATGGACATAAGTTGAATCTGATGAGCCTATAGACTCGCACACTAAGTGACCTAGCTCAGCTCATCTTGAATATCGGCTACCACAACTTTGGCCCCGTGTCGAGCAAAGAGTTTTGCGGTACACTCACCGATGCCGCTTGCCGCACCCGTTATTAGTGCCACCTTTCCTACTAGCCTATATACACAACAAGAAGGACCAACAATTAAAGGTTTCTTTTGAATTTACATAGGAAATTCCTTGGGCGAAATTCGGGCTGATAACAATTTTCAACCGTTCTACACTTATATATATTTTTTATAACGGATAAAGGTACGTAATGCATCAATACATCGCAATGCACAAAGTAAGACACTTTCATGCATCGCAATGCATAGAGTGTCTTTCTCAATCTATTGACGTTGATAACAGATGGCACCAAAAACCAACTCGCTCCATACCCGCAACGATCTGCCCAGATGATACGGGTTTCGGAGGATTTTAATAAAATCGTTGTGTACAGGACGGGTTCAATTCACCCAAAACCCAACCCATTTATACAAATATATTTACTAAAATACCCATAAATGTTTTACGGTTTTAAAATTCCCTAGGTGAACGTGGAGTTGGGTTTGTTAATTATCGAGCAAAACAAATGAAAAGAATGTTAAAATTTCATTGCTGGGGAGCTATATATATAGCTTCGAATACGAATGTGCAAAATAACAACCCACATCTTGTCAGCCTATAAAAGTGGAGACTAAAACAGAAAAAGACTAGGTCCAACTTCTAAAAAGAATAGGACATTATTAACAAGACTCAAAGACTAATAATTAAAAATAC
>JABEVN020004580.1:0-12359 GCA_013146195.2 Codonopsis lanceolata | reverse complement strand
TGAAAAGTTATTCTTTATAGAATTCAGCTCCATGAGAACATTTGCTGCATCCATTCGGTCTTTTGGCAACTGTGAAGAACATATGATCCCAACTCGAAAGATTGATGCCAAACATTCTTGTATTCTAATGTTGATGCCTGTACTGCTGTGGTCATTGCTGCTAATGGACTTAAGTTCTGCTTCTGAAATGAGCACAGGATCAACAATTGTCAGCACTTGTTCCGGGAGAGACATGTTCACATAGTTATGAAGGCTATAGTTGTCCTTGAACTAACTGTTAGTTGGCCTTTTCCCGGTAAACATCTCGAGTAGAAGGATACCAAAACTGTACACATCCATTAGTGTTGATTCTGGTCCACCTACACCATATTCTGCAACACACCATGCTCTTTAGTTACACACAGTTGAATGTTTGAAAAATACGGCTCCTCAGCATAACAACATATACTGCCGAGTCCGCAGTTAGGTAGAGCAATTGATATTTTTTTTTACCTAGAGCGATATATCCAACAGTTCCAGCAATCCCAATTAAGGTCTCACGTTTATATCTTTCTGTTGAGGCTACTAGGAATCTTGCCAAGCCAAAATCACTGACATGGGCATGAAATTCAGCATCAAGAAGAATGTTACTTGGCTTCAAATCACGATGAATTATTGGTGTTTCACAACAGTTGTGGAGATAGTGGGTGCAGTGCTGAGGCCACATCAATAGCAATGTTTAGCCTTTGGGTAAGGCTCAAGTACTTTTGAGTATTTGGATGTATCCAGCTCTCTAAACTCCCATTTGGCATGAACTCGTAAACTAAAGCCTTGAAATCTCTGCCTTCAAAATCTATGCCTGAGCAAGCTGTGACAGTCTTGACAATATTCCTATGGCGAATGTTCCTCATTGCTTGACATTCAGCCACAAAACTCTTCTTCGCTCCACGCTGTTGTAGATTTAGTACCTTCACGGCAACTGATTGTTTGGTACCGAGCGTTCCCTTGTAAACAGAGCTATATCTTCCCTTGGCTATTGTATTTTCTAGCGAAAATACCTCAGTAGCTTGACGAAGCTGTGCATAACTGAGTTTGGGATACATGTCTCCCTGTTGAGTCTCCGCAGGCACTACACTTGCATTGTAGGTTCTAGACACGAATGCTTTGAAAACTTTGGAAATCAAATTTTTGGAAAAAAAATTCCATAGGTAAAGAGCACAAACAGAGGCTATTAAAACCATAAAAAGAATAAAGCTACCCACAACAATAATAACCACTGCATAGCTAGAAAGCTTTCTATGCTTTGCTGAGCCATATTTGCGGCATGAAGGCAGCTTGAGTGATTTCACACCCCCACATAGATTTTCATTTCCTAGAACTGAAAAGGAACTAGAGTAACTAAAGACTCCAGCGTTAGGCACTTCACCTTCCAACCTATTGAAGGAAATATTTAGGTACCTAATAATTAGATATCTCGCGAAGAACAGTGGAATTAGGCCTGAAAAATTATTGCGAGAAAGATCTAGGACCTGGATTCCTCTTAATGATGAGAGTGATGATGGAATAGTACCTTTAAAATGGTTACCTTGAATGTAGAGAAACTCCAAACTAGTAAGGCTACCAAGACTTGATGGAAGGTCTCCAGAGAGTCGGTTGTTTGAAATGTCCAGTCTACCAAGGTTTCTCAACACACCAATATCTAATGGTAATGGTCCACTTAACCGATTCCAAGCTAAGTTAAGACCAAGTGATAATGAAGAAACAAAGATATTTCCTGGAATAGCACCGGTTAATTGATTATGGGAAAGATCCAATTCTAGCAAGTATTTGCAATTGCTCAAAGAAGTAGGTATGGTGCCTTGTAGCAGATTTTCTCGCATTGAAAGAATACTCAGAAGAGTAATGTTGCCTATGGAGGATGGAATGGCCCCGTAAAGTTTGTTCTTGGAGATGTTGATTCCTTGGAGCTTTGTCAGTTTTCCAATGGAATATGGAATTTGACCCGTAAACATATTCTCACTCAGTCCAAGATTTTCTAAGTTGACGAGATTCCCAACCCCTTCTGGTATGCTACCTGATATCATGTTCTGATCTAGCCTTAGGGATACAAGTCTTCTGGAAAGATTTGCAATTGAAACTGGTAACACACCTCCAAGAAGATTACCATCAATGTTCAGTACTCGTAAATTCTGAAGGTTTTCTAGATCCGAGGGAATGGCCCCGAAAAAAGCATTTTTGCTAATATCGAGCTGTTCAAGTTTGGAAGCATTAGCTAGTGATGGTGGAATATACCCCGTGAAGTGATTTCCTCGAACGTAAATCTTACGGAGTTTTGGAAGTGTAAAACCGACATGAGGTGGAAATGTTCCTTGCAGGCGATTGGAAGCAAGTAGAAGATATTGTACGGATGAAAGATTGTAAACAGTTGAAGGAACTGTACCAGACAAATTATTGGAAGAAAGCTCAAGAAAATGCAAGTTGGAAAGCAATCCAAATTCATCAGGAATACTTCCTTCTAAGTTGTTTTCTGACAGAGAAAGGACACGAAGAGCCGAGATCGAGGTTCCCCAATGAACGAGGAATCAATCCAACAAAATGATTAGCCGATAAACGTAACTCTAACAGATTAGATAGACAGCTTAGCTCAGTAGGAATATGTCCACCAATGTTTTTGCGGACATCTAGAAGTTGAATATTGGTAGAGTGAGTAAGATTACTGGGGAACTCACCTTGGAAGGAGTTGTTATAAAGCACAAGACTCTGCAGTCGATATAATTGCTTGATTTCTTGTGGAATGGAGCCATAGAAGCTATTGTTTGACAATATGAGTGCCTCAAGGAAGGTAAGATTGGCTACGTAAGGAGACAATGAACCCACCAATTCTAACGATGACAAGTTAACGACTGTTACGCGTTGGTGCCGGAGATCGTTGCATCGGATACCATGCCAATAGCAGAAGTGAATAGAGGTGTTCCATGAGTTTAAGACATTGAATGGGTCAACTTGGATTTGATCCTTGAATGTAATCATAGCTTGCTGGTCTGTGACATTTGTAAAGCCAAACACAGTGACTACTAAACCAACTAGTATCATGTAAGCAAGGAAGTTGGTTGAAGAGTAAGTATGTAGCCCATAATTCATGTCTTCTTTAGGCATATTTGTGAAAGGCTTTGTATGCTTTTTGGACTGATTATAATGCTCAGGCTATATTGTATCTAATTTATGAGTTCTTGATAAGCTTATACTGTAGAAAAGTCTTATGGTACAAGTCTTCAATAATTTGCAGTTGTCGTTAATGATTTTTTTTTTATAGTGTATTATCTTATCTAGCTGGAAGGAAAAAAATAACTAAAGTTTTGAAAATCTAATAATTAAAGAATTTCATTCATTATATTTCTTTTTTTTTAATACAAATATAAAACAAAATTGATCGAAATATCATTTTCAACCTAAGTGACCTTAGTTTGAAAAATGTAAAAAATGAAAAAAATATTCATAGTATGGTTAATTAATGGATTAATAATATATTTTATTTATTTTAAAAGGTTATAAGATTGAGGGAAGAAATAAAATTTGTTGGTTGGGCAAAATACCCCTCATAAAGTCCCTCAGTAATTAGTCCACAACAACAGCCCCGTTAAAAAAATGGATGGAGGGTTAACGGAAAGAACTACATTGCACTCAAAGTCTCAAATTATAAGTACATTGGTTACATTTTGGATATTGTAAGATAGTTAGTCAAATTGATTACCCTCAATTTGTATAATAGTTAATTGGATAATTTTCCCAAAAAGTTTCATTAAGTCACAATAATATATATATATATATATACTATCCGTCATAAATTATCGTCTTAATTTTTTAAATCGGGTTCCAAAATAATTGTCAAGTTTGAAAGTTACCTTTTTAGAACATCACTTTTACCACTTTACCCTTACTTTTTCACTCTTCTTTAATTATGAGTCACATACATATGGACTTTAAAGGAAACTACACATTAAATCAATATAAATAATCAAGTCAATTGTTTTTTTTTAATCCGTGCGCCGAGTTAACTAGGACGATAATTTAGGGACGAATGAAGTATATTAGTATAATATATATAATAAAATAAAAATAAATACATATTGGTTCGATTCGGTCCGGTTCTGCATTTTTGGTTTCTGGAACCGAGGACCGGCCCAATTGTTCAGTTCTTTGAAAATTCAGATTCAGGACCAATCCAAACTATTGGTCCAGTCCAATTTTAATTGGTCTGATTCGGTTCCGAAAAACTTCTGCACACCCCTACTAAGAAGTCAAGCAATATGAGTCATTGAATTTATAAGACTTTAAATATTACCAAACCTTCAAATCTTAAATGGAGCCGAGAAGATGCTAAATGAGATAAGACGTAAATGTCATCAGTTTTATACATAAAATTTGATACTCATTAGGTGTATCTAAAATTACATGATTTAGAGAAATGATTAAGATACCAACATTTAGAATCTGACCCTACAAAACAATCATACCCCCAAGTAATTATGGGGCCTTTAAAATTGTTACTTGTTCGTTTAAAGGAAATTAAGATCACATTGAAAAAATTCTGAAAATGAGTCAGCCCGAGACAATCTTAGGGTAGGGTCGACTTTGATGAGTGGATATTTTCCATGAAAAATTATTCCTTACAGCATTCAGTTCCATGAGAACATTTGCTTCTTTTGGCGACTGTGAAAAACATATGATCCCAACTCGAAAAATTGATGCCAAGCATTCTTGTATTCTAATCGGTGTTTGTGTCCGTGTCTATAACATAATGTGAGTTTAGATCAAGAGGATTTGTGTGACTGTCAAGTGTCAAAATATTAATTGAATCTCATTCCTACAAAATCCCGAACATACATCGATTGGGTCTCATACTGATATTATGGCATAGACACAGACACAAAGACCTAGTCAACAACCAAATCTCTCTTCTCTCTATCTCTCTCTACATATAAAAGTCAAGACAGTTTCTTAGAAATTAATAGATTGACAAAAATAACTTTCATTAAATAAATCACCCACTATTTAATTAAGGACAAAACAAGTAAATTTATCTTGACAAAAAATAATATTTTGACGAAAAGAGCTTTAAATATAATAAATCATTCACCATTTATTAAGGTCAAAACAAGTAAATTTGTCATAGACTAATTAATTCCATGAACAATTAAATAATAATTTGATCCCTTGACTTGTACATATTTTAAAGTTAGGCCCTACATTTTTGAATTCTACTTATTTCGTCTTGTATTTTGATATTCTTAGCAGTTTCCCCCTCCTATCATTATCGTTACAAATATCGTCCAATATTTTCTAAAATAACAAAAATACTCATACTCAGTCGAGAGACTAAAACATTATTCGAAACTAAAAAATAATAAGGTTTTACTTTCTTAAATGTGTTTGGGAAAGACATTATTAAATGTATATGAAAAATTGTCATAATAGATTTGTTGGTGAGTATCGAGATATTAAGCAAATATGTAACATGTTTAGTTATTACCCGTGAATAAGTTAAGACAAAAAGGGTTAAGAAAATATGTCATAATGTCAAGAAGATGAAAAAAATAAAGAATCAATTGATGAATCTGTGCGTTTTGTTATAAAAGAAAGCTAAAATCTATCGTTTACTTCTTTAAATTTTCAAACTACTACAAGCAATCTTAAAAAATATTATATTGGTATCTAACTTATAGATATTACAAATAAAACCACTCTTAGTAATCACAAATAAATGGGTTCAACATATTTTACTTATTTCCATAACTAGGTTCCAAACCTCTAACTTCTTTTGGTCTGAACTTGCTTCCTCCCCTTCATAGGACCCGAGGAGTTACATGTGAGAATCTCTATATTCCCCTCCACTGGCTATCGACTTTCTTTTCTTCTACCACAAATCTATTTTAATTGAAAGAGACGGTCACCACCCATCATCCTTTCAAATAGTCATACCCTAAAATAAAATTCTCTATTTGCTTAGTAATTTGACACCGAAAGTGGATAGGAACTAAGAAATGAAAATGTTTAAAGAAAGAAGTCCGACTAATTGAAAGCAAAAGAGATTTTATATATATCTCCATTTTAGCAAGGTGAGGTGAATGCATTTCTTGGTGGTAGTGATAATGATATTGACGACTGCAAGGATGGTGGTGTTAGAGGTGGTTGTGGCGGCGATTATAGGGATAACAGTGGTGGTTTATATGAAATACAATATTGTGAGATTTTTAAATATCCATATGAGTTTCGGTTTCAATTTGAAATTTTCAAAATTCAAAAAATTTAATTTGGGTTTGTAAAAAGTGAAATTTAAGGTTGTGGTGGTGGTGTATCTATAATTGATGGGTTTTGCAAATGACTTACTTTGAAGAAAGGAGTAAGGAATTAGAAAAAGAAATAAACCAAAATAAATTTTTTTAAAAAAATTTTGGGATGTTATTTGAGGGGGTAGCTAGTGGTGGTAATGGTGGTGAGTCTATAAATGATGGAGTTGATGGAAGAAAGTGAAGGATAAGAAAATAAATTAAATTAATTCTAAATTTCATTTTTGGGAGTAATGCATTTTTTACTTTAAATTTAAATATGAGAAAAATTATAAATACAACATTATTAGCCTTGCAACTAATTTTATACATTTCCTTACAACTAAGCCTTGAAAAAAAGGTAAAAATGTGTTTATCCAAAACAACTTTGCGTTTTTTTAAAACTTAGTTGTAAATAAAGTAGTATAATTAGATGTAAAGATAGCGTTTTCCTTATAATTATGTCAAATTACAATTCCCCCCCTCAAAAGTATTCACCAACATAGTGTACCCCAATGTCCCCAACCTAAGGTTTGTCTCATAATGGTATATAACGTTAATTTTTTTCCTATATTCCACCATAACCGTGACAACTGTTAGAAAAGTTACGTTAAATAGCACGTGATCTTCCACGTGTAGCCGTGTAGGGTATTGTTTTTGACATTTCCTTGTGGACGTTAACTCGACAAAAATATTAGGAATTTGGTGTAAACTTTGAGGTTCTAAATGTATCTTAGCGTAATAAAAATTTAAATAAATTATATTTTTCTAAAAAAATTATTTAAATATGCGTGGAAAGTTAAAATGTTAAAAAAAATTGGAGTGGGATCCACCATTCCATTTTTTCCAACTAAAAGAAATCTAGAGAAAAGACCCACCATTTTTTCAAATCTTCACTCCCAAAACAAAAATTAACCCATAATCCGATCTGGGTTTTGTCCACTCCCTCCAAATTTCTCTCTCTTAACCAGGAAGTAGATACACATTTTCATTTCATTATCAATTTTCTTATCTTAATAATGAAACCAAAGTAATCGAAAGATATGAAAACTCTTACCGATAGTTAATTACTCGTCTCCATCTCCAATTTCATGTATGAAATTGGATCCACCCACCTTCTCCAGTGAAACCCAATCACCACCGAAATCAATCAATTTCTCAGCCCCCCTTCATCCTATTAGATTACTTTACCTTTATTTTCTCTCTCCTAATTCTTTAAATAATCCACCCTAATCGTTATGGATGCTACTAAGAGGTTGAAATAATCTACATCCAAAGCTTCTTCAACACTTCTCAATTCTGATGCTTTGTTTTAAGCCATTTACATGTCGACTGTATGCTCACTTTTCTCCATCGAAATTGAAGAGTATTTCAATAAAGCATTACCATTTCTCTTTATTAAAGCTCGCACCTTCTTTGATGAATTCATCGATAAGGGTTATGAGTTTTCTTTTAATCGCATGTTTTTACAAGGGTTTTTAGTAACTATACTCTATGGCCTCTGATTTATACTTTAGGCACGACTTTTGCAGAGGAGAGTATGAGGGAGATCGGAGATGGAGTTTGGCGGAGATGGAGTTTGGCAAAGGAAGATGAATCAAAGGAAGATGGCTAAATGGACGGGCTTGATAGAATGGTTTAAGAAATTTGGAGATGGCTATGGTGGTTTAATTTGGTTGAGACGGTTGACTATTATGGTAGAGCCGAGTTGAAGATGGTGACTATTACACTTGCACCGGAAAGAGAAGGAGTGAACTTCAGGGAAAAGAGAGAAGGAGTGTCAGATTAAGGTTTTTACTTTTAATATATTTACTCCTTAACCAGATAAGGGAAATGATATTTTTGTCCCGCACGTGGAAGGCCATGTGCTATTTACGAGAATTTTCTAATGTACATCACGGGTAGGGTGGAAAATGGGAAAAAATGTTACATTAGATACCATTATGGAACAAACCTTAGGTTGGGGTGTATAACTCTAAGTTAGCTGTCAACTCATGATGGAGGTCTCGTCGAACTGCATGCCATCCATCTTGAGTTAACCCAAGTGCGGCGGCAACCGCGCAATAACCGCAATGTCCATCCGCTTTAACATCATTTGTCTCCACAATAAAATTGGCAAACTGTGATGGGAGTAGGTCAACGAAACGAATCGCAGAGTTAAGTTTCAATCGTTGTCGCGTAACCTATTGAACGAAGAGGAATTAAGCATGAATTTAGCATTTTTTTAATTGTAAAGATCTAGTAAACAACAAAAACACATTAATTGAAATTACCGGTATCTTTCGCCTAGTAGTCGATGGGTCAACCTCGTACGTCACCTGTTCGCGGCGAGTAACTATCTTCCATCGACTCGATATACTCAAACCTACTTGGGATCACATTTTGTTGATTTGTCAATTTTAGCCTTTTTTTATAAGACTGACCACGAATAACTTCCAAAACATGAGGGTCAATCAGTGATGTAATTGATGGCTTCACTTTTTTTTTATAAGACCGACCACGAATAATTTCCAAAACATGAGGGTCAATCAGTGATGTAATTGATGGATTCACAAACTCTCTAGCGCTCTTCAACAGTGCCAACCTATTTGAGTCGGTTGAGGCATTGTTGTATATAGAATGAATTTCTTCAACTGTGTTTTTCCATGCACAATCCATTTCACCCCGAATTTCATCACCTTCGACCTTAACCGGTAACATATCCAATTTTCTCCAAAAACTATCAACTTGGTTAAGGGGAATTGGCCTCCCCAATTTGACAAGCTCAACGATCTCATACACACAGGGCAAACCATACGTCTTTCTCGGTACACAACCACACAACAAAGAATCCACAACATTATCTTTGCCAACCACAGATTCTACTTCATAAATTTTATTCAACACTTATATGGATACCATGCCTCGTAAATCCATGTATATAATTGATTTGAATTTGTGCATGACTACGTTTCTGCTCTTCTCAAATGAGTGTTTGATTGCGATGTGAGAAGTCTCAATAAGAGTGTGAATTTGTCGCAAACAAGTCTCAAAATTACCTTGGCTCGATCCAAGTTGCCTTTTCAATGAAGCATGTTGACTCTCCACCCTGAAAGTACAAACAATATTCAGTAATTTGAAGTACGTATGTAACAAATAAACGAAAACAATTAATACCTGCTTGTAAAGGTATTGTCATAATGCATGACATTATTTATCCAACACGACACAAATCTTCTTTTTTTTTTTGTAGGGCTCAATCCATTGATACATCACATATTTGATGGCACTTGGATAATCTTTGAACTCAGACTGCAGTCTTCCCAAATAGTCATTATATTGCGACTCAGTATCAGACATTACCAATAAATTCTAAAACATATTAAACAATCTCACTTTTCTTTAGTCGTTAAGATTTTCCTACAATTTACCAAAACATTCTTATTGATGTGCCATCGACAAAGGAAATGTCTCGAGGTATGAAACGTTATCTCAATTGCATTCATTAAAGTCATTTCTCTATCAGTAATGATCACATTAGGCATGCTCCTTTGGTCCATCAATGATTTCAAGCATGTGCACGCCCACTTATTGTTATCTGCTTTCTCATTCTCTAAATAAGCAGCTGCAATTTAAAAAGTTATATTTGTAGACGTCACACCAACAATCTCCAACAAAGGTAACTTGTACCTATTTGTCTTGTACGTGCAATCCATTAATACGACTTTCGGAAAGGCACACAATAAATCAACACTTTCTGGGTGAGCGAAGAACAAATCCTTCACAGTGTTCGTCTTCTCGCACCGCCGATGATGATGGACTTATCCATGCTTCTCTAACATAAACATAAGCTGCTGCATTTGTGATCGACCTTCACACTCGATAACTCTATTCTTTAAATGTGCATTATAGATCGTCCTTATTGTAGATCCATTTTCTTGAAATTTTTCTTTCAAACGCGCCAAAATGTCCTTTGGTCTATTATTGGTGTGTGTCATATCAACCACATATTCCTCCTCAACTTTTGATAATCGATCGACATATGAATGACCTTCTTTGTACGCTCCAAGTTCATGATTATGGACACCGCACTTCACAACCAATGACCATTCTCCAACTGACACTTCTCTGCCCCTCAAACTAAATGGACAACCATTCTTCTTAGATCCGGTTTCTTTCCGATCTTTCTTTTCACTTTGATTTTCATCATTTGCTTGTGATTTCTTGCGTCCACTGTAATGACCAACACGTTCACAAGTCATTAATACCCGGGACTTTTTCTTACCCGCACCACTGTCTGACCTCCTAACTATTATTACCATTTCAAGCTCATTCCCCCTAATACGTACCCAATCAAGCAACATTTGACGAGATGAAAAGAGTTCATGCGTCATGAATACATCGGTGTAATCTGCCACAATATCTTGAATATGAGCTATCGCATTATTTTCAACTTCAACAATCTCATTATTAGCAGGACCAGTAACACTAGGATTTGTTGACAACGTGTTTGAATCATGTCACCAAATACAATAACCCATAAAAAACGCAAGCTCCTTTAGTTTTTTTTAATAACTGTTCGATTAGATCTGGTGGAACATTTACAAAATGTTCGGCAGGCATGGGTTGAACAAATTCAAAATGTTCGGTTGGTGGTATCCGAACAGTTTGGAACTAGAAAAACATTTCAAAAAAGTTCGGTTACATCCGACCGAACAATTAAAAAATGTTCGGTTGTCACAGGTCGAACATTTACAAAATGTTCGGTTGGGCACATCCGAACAGTTTGGGAATAGAAGAACATTTCAAACATGTTCGGTGAGTACCAATCGAACATTTCAAAATTGTTCGGTTGCCATCAGCTGAACAATTCAAAAATGTTAGTAAAAATATTTAGTTGATGAAGAAAAATGGTTTGAAAAAAAATGTATTTAGAAGACTTAAGAATTTGTGGGGAAAAAGATGAAGAATGAGAATGAAGGGGATGAAGAAAATGAAGTTGGGAAGAAGGTGTATATTTGTTTTGAGATGGGGGTTTAAGGTTGTTTGTTTTAGAAAAATAGGATGGGGGTCTACTTATAAGTTTAAGGGTATAATTGTCTTTAGACTTGAGGGAATTTTTGTCATAAAGAAAAAAAATGAAATGGTGGATCAACTTGGAGGAATTGGAGGTCGGATTAGCGCAACTCTTTTGCTTATTACAAAAGGTATCCAAGTAAATGTTCTATCGATTGATTTACGATATCGATTTTGTTAACTATAATTGACTAATTTTTTATTTAATTAAATAAAGAAAATCATATTAGTAATAGCACGTACACAACTTTGGAGAAATCTGATATGTCTCTCGTTACTAAATAATTGTCATGCATTCTATTTTCGTATGTTTCAAGTAATTGTCTTTTTTATGAACTTTTATTTTTAGGAAAATAATTTTACCATTTTAATATTATATTTTTTCTATTTTAATTATTGTCACATGCACCAAAGGATTTAACGAAAGTACACATAATACTAATATTTATAATAAAGTCAAATTATTTTTTTTTGAAACGATTTGTCGAATCAAACGTGACAATTATTTAGAACAGAGTGAGTATTAAATAAACAATAAAATTGTCATCCATTGGCGGTGTAAGATCTTTTGAGCGGCTATTGAAATATGACACATGTTAATGATCATAATCTTTGTCTTAATTTTTTTAGATTTTTATTGGTCAAATGTCGTGTTTCAAAGACCACTTGTCTAAAAAAAACACCGGGGGTGATAAAAATTTAATTCTTAAATAGATACTCCTAGAAGATAACGAAAATATGTGGATGTTATTGAAATGTTAAATATGCGATACTTTTCTGAAACACAACTTATTCTTCTAATCAATCATAAATGATGTGTAGCATACTTTTCATGATAAAGGAGCCCTTTGAGAGTTGAAAAGAAAATGATATTTAGCATACTTTTCAAAATCATAAATATTGTAGAAGTAGAACACGTTTTGTTGACTTAGGCTATTTTTGGTACCGCGTTTTTGAGCGTTTTTGTCAAAATGCTATCACATTTTCCTAAAATATTAA
>JABEVN020004579.1:0-12359 GCA_013146195.2 Codonopsis lanceolata | reverse complement strand
CTTATATAACTTTGTAAATATGGTTTTTTTCATTTACACTATACTCCCTTAATTCCTAAATTATTATCTGTTCGAATTTTATTTTTTAAGTCAAATTAATTGTTTTTCTAAGATAAAATTGAGGTATATTACTTTTTTCAAAATCTAAAAAGACAGCTTTGTAATACAAAACCTAGAAAAGGACTGTCAGCAATTACTCCCTCCATCCCCCAACAAACAGTTCCATTTATTTAACAAGCCAATCTTTTTAAAATTATAACTTTACTTGTTTGTACCTTCTTCAAATTGTCTTAATTTTTTGTAGAATCTTTAGAAATGAACCTATCTTTTGGAATATATCAAAAGGAAAAGATTAATCATCTTTTAGAACGATGAGGAGGCGCTCTTAAGATATTAGTATGTAATTTGCACCTTCCTTATAGACCAAAAGTCGGTACTTAGTACCAATGACTTGAAAATAGATCTCATTTCAACCTTTCAACATTTTTACTAAATTTTGAATTGAGCAGATTAAAATCGAAAATAAACACAAAGATTAGAGAAAGCACCGCTAATCATTCGAATAAACTAGGCTCATCTACAATTCGTGAATATTGTTGATGTCTACTCATAGAGGTAGCCACATATAAGTCACACATTTCCCACGCCTTGATCACGTTATATTGTCGCATTATTACGTGGGAATCAACTCGCAACACTATTACCCAAATCTTGGGGAAAGATAGTTCAATAAGTGAGAAGTTTCCACGATAATGATTTTGTGGTTGTAACATCAATGCAAGTTTTTGGCCTTGATATATAATGTAAGCAAGTCCATTGAGCTTGAAAAAGAAAAAAACTTACAATCAAAGTTTATGCTTGAAAAATCTAATAATTAAGGGATGAGTTAATGTTCTTGGAGTTTGTCATAATTACTTAAAACATCCGATATGCTTATAATACAAGTGTGGTAAAGATTAAATGTTATGTATAATGTATTAATGTTGATGTTTAGCACCCTCTCCGCTCCATCCAAATAGTTCATGTTTTAAAACCCGATAATTAAGAGATATGTTAATGTTCTTGGAGTTTGTCATAGTTGCAAAAATACTTAAGCACCACCAATATGCTTAATTACAAAGATACTAGTGGAAGGTAAACATGCAAAACGTAAATTCAGTGGTCCCACTTTGGCGTTTTCAATCACTACAGTACCTATGTTTTTTAAACGGGAAAAAGTCACTTTGAGGCGAAAAAGACTACGATACCTTTAATAAGTTTGAGGCGCACTACTGAGATCACTCACTCAAATGCATCACGCATAAATTTTTGCTTGCGATGCATCATTTTTGCATCGCGATGCATCAATTTAACCTAATCCATTGTGCATATTGCGTCAATTTTTGCACCACGATGCATTAATTTTAATTACCTAATTCAATTACTCATACTGCATCAATTTAATTATCTAATCTAATTTTGTATGCAAAATTGGGTATTTTAGAAACAATATTTGAAATGAACTTTGAGTTGAAAAAAGAATGCAAGACTACTGAATCTTATAAGTGAGACAATCACTAGAGATAATAGTGGACTTTTACATGTAAAATTGGGCATTTTAAGAATAATATTTCGAAATGAACTTTAGCGGTTTAAAAAAGAATGATGGATGAGCGAAAAAAATGTTTGGGAAAAGGTACTCGACCAGTAATTTTTCTAAGATAAAATGTTATAAAAATTATAAACATAATTTTTGAAAGCAGAATCTTATAAGTTAGATAATCGTAGAGATAATAATGGACTTTTTGTATGGAACAAAGAGAGTAATAGATAAGTCACACACGTTTTCACATTGGGTTAACTCGCAATACCGTTACCCAAGTCTTGGAGAAAGATATTTCCATGATAATGATGTTTGTGGCTGCAAGTTTTTCTCTATGGATATTTAATATAAACTTTCCAACAACTATCAGCCTTAGAAGATAATGCAAATGTTAAAACTTTATTATTAAACAAGAAATTCATGTGGAAGTTTGAAGATGAGGCCAAAATAAATGAAAGAAGAAAGATGGCCACTTATTTGACGTCTAAAGTTTTTAAGCCAACATGCTCACTTCAGTTGTCAAAAACCACTTATAAATATCCTCCCGCACTTACCTCTTATAACTCATCACCAAACACTTAAATAATTCAGGTTCCCATTTTAGTATAATTGCCATGACGATATTGTGGCAGCACTCCATGCTTTTGCTCTCCCTCTATTTCTTAAACGTTTTTCATCAAGTCCTCTTGGCAACTAACTCTGTCTCTTCAAAGCAGCATGTTAGGTGCCATGACTATGAAAGCTCTGCATTGTTCCAGTTCAAGCAAAGCTTTCGCTTTTCAATTAACAGCTCTGTTTCCGCTAACCCTTATGCTTATCCAAAGCTCGCATCGTGGAAGACAAATGAATCAGGTACTATCAATGATTGTTGCTCGTGGGATGGCGTAGAGTGCAGTGAGGACACTGGTCATGTGATAGGCCTTAACTTAAGCAGCAGCTTTCTGTTTGGTCCCATCAACTCTAGCAGCAGCCTCTTCCTCCTTGTTCATCTTCAGAGCCTCGATCTATCAGACAATGACTTCATGCACTCTCAACTCCCATCTGGAATTGCCAGTCTCTCCCAGTTGAGAAGTCTCGACCTCTCTTTCTCTGTATTCGGTGGCCAAATACCCAAAGAAATCTCACGGTTAACGCAATTGACTTCTTTGAATTTGGCAGGAAACGACCTACAGCTCCAAAGTCTTAGCTTTGAACATCTAGTCCAAAGTCTTAAGATGTTAGAAGAACTCTCTCTCTCGTTGGTGAACATTTCTTCTCATGTACCTCATAGCTTGGCCAATTTAACCTCTTTGAGAGTCCTTCTTCTCAGGGAATGTGGGTTGACTGGTGAATTCCCAAGCGACATATTCCACCTACCGGAGCTACAACTTATAAGTGTGAGATTTAACGAAAATCTCTTTGGCTCTTTGCCAGAATTTCGCACAGTAAGTCGACTTGAGGAATTGCGACTTGCTGGGACGAGTTTCTCAGGTCGCATACCAGATTCAATTGGGAACCTCAAATCCTTGGTTACATTGGATCTCAGTAACTGCTCTTTCTCGGGATCTCTTCCAGCTTCACTCGGTAACGTGACGGGGCTCACCACACTTGACCTCAGAGATAATGGTTTCAAAGGTCGCATACCAGATTCAATTGGGAACCTCAAATCCCTGGGTACGCTGGATCTCAGTAACTGCTCTTTCTCGAGATCTCTTCCAGCTTCACTCGGTAACCTAACCCAACTTACTATGATAACAGTCCGTTCAAATCACATATATGGTCAAATCCCATCATGGCTTATGAACCTTACCCAATTAATTGGGATAGACTTTTCAACTAATTCCTTGCAAGGCCCCTGATGGGACCCGACTGGTCCCCCCTACGGGACCGACCGTGCATGGATTCCATTTAGACTTGATCTGGTCCCACCAAGGCGTAGACCATTCCTGTCATCATCGACAATCGACTAACCGATTTAAATGCAGCGAAATTGACTAATTAGCCGAAGCATGACAGCAACCATGAATCGACCATATGGTCGAGGATCACCTATGCGGTTTACGAAGCGGTTTCTCGGGATAAGACAGGTTTAGCAAGTAGCCTAGTAACTTTTGTCACATACAAGCATCAGTGCCTTCCCCACAGGCCAGAGCAAGCCATGCAAGCCGTCATACCTTATCCGCTTACTCAACCCCACAATCCTCATCGCATACACAACAGGCTGACCACTGGGAATGGCCAAGCCAGTGGAACAAGTCCCACAGCTTGGGACCTCATACCAATCATGATCCCAAATCTATCTTTATATAAAGGAAGCCTTTCCTTCAAGAAAGGTAAGATAACTTGAGATTGCAAACTTATTATACTGCTGGTGATAGACAATACACACAAAGAGATTACTCTATACATCTGCCCGGAAGTTAAGGGAAGCAGCTGGCAGATCTATATACTACCTTGTTCGACTCTCACACATTTGAGGGGTGTAGGGAAACCCAAACACCAACGGTAGTCTTACTTTCGGTGCTCACCAACAAAGATCATCAACCTAAGCCCCGGTATATCCTCTGGCATTCGGTACCCATTTGCCGACGTGACCACCAAGGGGACACGTCGGCTCAGTCCATTACGTGGATCCCGGCTCAGATCACCGTCTTCGGTGGCGTGATCATCTCATGCCCTTGCCTTAAGCGACATCGCGACAAAATTTTCACTACCCCATTCGACTATGGTGCGGACTCATCCCAGGCGGCATTACTCGAAGCATATGCCAGGTGCTCGGTCATAGTAGGCGACAATTTCTTTATTGAAGGCATCGGTCCCTCGAAAGACTTGAAGGTCGCGGCCTTTGCACCCTCGACCTCTCCTCAAACTAGCAACTCGACCTTGACTCGGCCAGCTCACCTTTCGACCACCGGCTCTCCTCCCTCGGCATCTTTGGCATTCTTTTTGACAACAAAGGTGCGGCGTCGGTGAATCCTTAGCTTCATTCGGCGGTTTATTTTGGCCAAGGACTCTTCAAGCTGGGCTTTTTCCGCCATGCTCGCTTGTCGGGGAGGCCACTTGACCTACAAAAGCTCAGCTTCGTCTTTGTCGGACTTCGGCTGAGTTTTCAACTTGTCGACCTCGATAAGCGAGCGTCGGCTCAGTGGCAGCGAAGACACAAAAGCGAGATCTACTGAGAAAAAATAACGAATATTAGTAAAGGCAAAAAAAAAAAAAAAAAAAAAAAGAACATTACCTCGCTCATGCAGAGACCAATTATCCCATGCCCTCGGCGAGAGAGTTAGCAATCAGGACCATATCCCCACTGAGCTCGAACAACAAGCCCTTGCCGGCTAAGGCCATGGGGAATCACGGCGACAGGCGTCAAAATTTTGAAGAGCAGGGATATCAGCAAAATCCTTGGCGGTGGGTCCCTGCGGCTACGGTGGTCGGTCCCACAAAATCATCCCTCGGCCATGGGGTTTCTTCACTAGGCAGACGAAGATATTGATTTGCCTTTGCCCTTTTGTTTTTCTCGGGCGGGGGACGGCGGATATTTTCTACGTGCTTTCTTCGTCTTCCTCGAAGGCATCCACGATCATTACCGCTTTCTTTGAGAAGGGGGCGGGGCATGCTCGGTGGAGATAGGCTTAGTGAGGCGGCGGAGGGCTCGAAATTCTTTGAGTCGGGGGCTTACTTCTCCCAGAGGATTCACCTTGGCCGGAGCTCGGCGGAGCCACACCTTAGGCGTAGACCCACTCCTTGCTCGTCGGCCGGGGAAGGGCGGGTAGGCCTTTTTGGGTCGGCCACTGGCATCCCTTTGTCGACAGTGACAATTCGCTTTGGTGACTTTCCGTAAGGGCATCTATATCGATCATATACGAAGCAGAGAAAAAGTCAATCAAGATGAGTCCAAAAATTATCAAAGAAAAGCTACGAGAAGAAAACTCAAGCAAAAAGCTACAAAGTAATGATATGTACTTCCACCTTGACGGGGAGTGTATTTTCTTGGCGAGGCGGTCAGGCGGAATTTATTTCCCTCGTGCATCGACCACCGAGTCTTGGATGTACTCGGGAACTTCACATCGAACATCGACCCCTTAAACCTCTTGGTCGTCATTCAGGCCATCCTCAACAAACTCTCGTCGACACTTATCGCACTCGGTCAAAAACTTCGGCGGGCCCCCTTCCTCTTACTCAAGGAAATCCTCGATAGCCTTACGAGCGACCTCTTCATACTCGTCTAAAAGTCGCGGTGAGGGAGAGGGACTTGACCCCTCATTTGAAAGGCGAGGCAGGGGAAATTCCACCCATATCTACCCTCACTAACGGGACCTTCTCGTCCCGATGACCGGTTTTCAGGGAGGCTTGGCGAGCAGGTTAATTCCGGTTATGGTGTTTGCAATGAAGAAGGCGCTTCATCGACTTAGTCACCAAATAGGTCGAGGAAAGAGGGGAGGTCGGCTCAAATCGAGCATACGGACGCGAGGCCGCGAAAGAGATCAAATATCGATGAGGTTCGGCGCGAGATCAAGGGGATGAGCAGGCTTCCTAAAAGGTCGCCTGAGAGTGGATCGAGGCGAGGCGGCTGAGGCATCAAGAATGAAATATAAAAACCTACCTATCAGTCCTCGCCCTCGGCTCATCCAGGACTACTCGAATTATCGAGGCGGATCAGGAAAATCTTCAACTATGATTGAAATGGTGGGTCCCCTCTCACGTCAGAAGGATAGATATTGTTCCTCCATTCTCTCAAAGTTAGGTCGAGCAGGGGCATCATCGACTTCATCGACTTCACCAGAAATCCCGCGGTGACGAGCTCTCTCCTCGCTTTTTTCCACGACCGGGGCCTTATTCGCCTCAACTATACCCTTGGTGATCACCTCTCGGTAATATTGGTTAAAAAAGATGCAGGAGGCTGTGGTCGATACTCGAGCATAAGAACATTGGTGCCCAGTAGGATATCCTCATTGACAAATTCTTGGTCGGAAAGAGTAGGTAAATCTTCCCTACTTGTAGCCACCGATTAACAGCAAGCGTCACCGCTCGGCTTGGTAAAATTAGCGACCAAGCGCCGTTTGTCTGCGAATATACTCTTTGGTCGTAGGGGATCGAGCATCTGGTTCGGGGCTAACGTGCTTGGTTCTCATATTTACGTGATAGGCGATCGAAGAGTGGGGCGAAGATGAAGAAGAATGTTCGCTCGGGGCAAAAGCGAGAAGCGGAATCTGAGGGCTCATAAAAATCTAACCCTAGATTCCTAACAGTTAGAGGAGCGAGTAAAAGAAAGAGAAGAAAGTACACTTGAGAGAAAGTTGAGGGCAGCACGGAAAAGGCGTAAATTTGAGCGAGGCTGGGTGGAATTACGAAACCAAGGAAAGATTCGGTGTCTTGGGAAGCTGCAAGGATGTCGGAAAAAGCGCAAAAAGCAGGAAAATGCTCAAAACAAAGTCAAAACTTGAGAAATTTGTATCAAAGCGAAAGAGGAAGAAATGGCGAACACGGACACTAGGATTTTAGAGCGAAAAGAGCGGTAGCAAGTGTCGAGAAATGAGAGGAGAAATAGAAGGTTGTTTAGCTTTGTTTCGGAGAGTGTAGAAGCGGAGGAGTTTAGAAGAAGAGAATGAGAAAACCGGAAAATCGTGATTTTATGTTAACCCGACTTGCTCGGTGAAACTTTCTCGGGTTGACCCGACCAAAAACAGCGGATCTTTACCAAACCAACCTCGATCGACACGTGGCGGGCACTATGCTCAAAAATCGCAAGCCAAGCAGCGTTTTGGTCCGGGCCAGCGTCGCATTTTGGGAAAGGACATGACAAATGATTACCTACGACCCCTCGATGCAGTGCATTTAATGCATACGGCGGATCAATTCCCAAGAAAAATTCCACTAATTACTCAACTATCCTCGGCAATAATATGGTGACTATAAATCTTGGTCGAGCCAGCGGGCAAGTCAAGGCCAGCGACCATACAACAGGCGCAAAAAGCAGAGGACTCCAAGCGAAGATTAGAAGCGAACAAATCGGCGTGATATCACGGATGACTTTCAAGCTAAGGATAAATCCTACTTTGGAAACTTCGGGGGCTATTGATGGGACCCGACACAGGTCCCCACGTGGACCCGACCACGTGGATTCTAGACTTGATCTGGTCCCACCAAGGGCCGAAGACCATTCCCCAGTCAGTCATCATCGACAATCACTGACCAACCGACGAAATGCAGGCGACCATAATTAGCCAGAGCATGACGACAACCATGAATCGATGCAGGCCATATGGTCGGGATCACTATGCTTTCGTCAAGCGGTTTCTGCGGGATAAGAGCAGGTTTAGCCGTAGCACATACATAGCATCCGGTGCCTTCCCATGAGCCAGAGCAAGCCATGCAAGCCGCCATACCTTATCGGCTTACTCAGCCTTCTGATCCTCACTTGCATACACAACAGGTTGACCACTCGGGAGGCGCCCGGCAAGCGAGCCAGGAACAAGTCCCACCAGTTGGGACCCTCGTACCAATCATGATCCCAAATCTATGCTACTATAAAGGAAGCCTTTCCCTTCAAGAAAGGTAAGATAACTTGAGATTGCAAACTTATTATACTGCTTTGGTGATAGACAATACACACAAAGAGATTACTCTCATGCAGCCAGGAAGTTAAGGGAGCGCAAGCTCAGGCATACTATATACTACCTTGTTACTGACTCTCACACCTGAGGGCTGTAGCTGGGAAACCCCCAGCACCCTAACGGTAGTCTTACTTTCAGGTACTCACCAACAAAGATCATCAACCTAAGCCCAGATATCCTCAGCAAGTCGGTACCTCCGGTACCTACTACACCGACGTGACCACTGCGGCCGGACACGCCACTTCGTGTCCATTACGTGGATCGCCACCCCGCTCGCGGGCGTGATCACCCCATTCCGACAACATTCTCTCAACTAAAACAACTTTGGTTTCTTAGTCTTCTTGATAGCAACCTTAGTGGCCTGGGTAGAAAGCCGATGTATTTTTTCAACCTCAAGAAACTCAAAGTACTCGAACTATCGGACATCATGATAACATCTATGGGTGCGAAAAATTACACCAATGCCACTCTTCCACAGTTTCAAATTTTATTATTGACATCGTGCAACTTAAAGGTGTTCCCTTATTTTCTTCGTAACCAAAATGAGTTGCGTTTCTAGGTCTCATTGATAACTATATTGATGGCCGAATACCGTAATGGTTTTTGAATTCTAGCAAAGAAACTTTGGAGCAGGTAGTTTTATCTCACAACAACCTTACGCCGAGAAATATCCACGTGCCCTTCCTTGGGTGGACTAAGAATCTTGGACCTTAGCTATAATATGTTGCAAGGATCACTCCAGTTCCACCGCCAAACACCATGATCTATCGTATACAGAAAATAGATCGACGGAGAAATCCCACCACGATATGCAAGGTGAGTTCTCTTCGAATACTATATTTGTCTCATAACAACTTGATGGCATTATTCCTCCTTGCTTGGGCAACCGTCATCATTTTTTGTCCATGTTAAAGCTTAATGGCAATAAATTTCGGGAACGATTCCAAACTCGTCCAAGGGAAGCAAATTGGAGTTGATTGATGCAAGAAAATCAGTTGGAGGGCAGCTACCAAGGTCATTACAAAACTCCAGAGCTTACAAAGTTGTCAATTTTGCGATAATAGTTTGGATGATAATTTCCTTTCTCGGTTGGGAATTCTTCCGAACTCGCGAATTCGATCTTGCGATCCAACAAATTCCACGGCGAAATAAAGAGTTCACTAACAATCAACTTGGATCAATTCCCAAAGTTGCACATACTTGACCTCTCCCGACAATTGTTTTAAAGGTGAATTGCCACACGACTACATGATCGGAGTTGGACAAAGAATGAAAATGAAAAGTGATTCCAATGCACATATTTGCAAGAAATGAGCATTATAAATCTACATAATTCTTACATTTACTATTATGATTTTACCATGAGAATCACAAATCGGAAGAAGAGAGAGTATGAGAAGATCCTGAACGCTTTCACAGCCTTGATCTCTAGAAAGCATTGGTGAGAGATTCCAACAACTATTGGACAACCGGGGCCACATTAATCTTTCCAACAACTATCTACGGGTTGTATCCTCACGGTCCTTCCTCAACGACAAATCTTGAATCAATCGGACCTTTCTCAAAATAGGTTGTCGAGAGATCCCTTGGCAATTAGCTCAACTCACCTTCCTTGCCTTCTTAAATGTCTCGGTAACCATCTCGTTGGTCCCATCCCACATGGGGCAGTTTTCCACATTCGAGAATAACTCTTTAACTTAGGTGTAAAAGAACTATCGTGTACCTGGACTGCCCGAGAAATGAGGAAGATGATGATTCTCTCTCGTTGCCAACTGCATTGGATAGGATTATCATAATCTTAGGATTAGCGAGTGGGCTAGTTGTTGGGTTGATTTTTCAATATCTAACCAATAAGCATCATGATTGGTTTGTCGGGAAATTTGGACACAAAATGCATTTGAAATAGAGCAGGGGTTTTAAACGGAGGGTTATGGTGTGTTTGTGTGTTTTTATAGGCTTTGTTTTATGTTTTGTGTTTAAAGTTTTGTTTCTTGTTTAGTGTATGTTGTTTCCTATTATCTATATTCTGATACTCCTATATGTAATGAATTTAAATCAAACTCTTTCCACCGATCGAGTCATGATCCAATACACACACACGAGGCAAGCCCTAATAATAATAATAAGTGGATTAATAATCAAAACCCGGAATGAAATGATCTTCTCTTCGTGTCTCTCTCGAAGATTCTCTCACGTTCTTGAAGAGTCTTTCTTTCCTTCTTCTTTGTTCATGCTTTGTTTCTTACTTTCTTTTACCAAGTGCTTTCAAGTATATAATCAAACTCTTTTAATTTTAAGCAGCCAGACTAGTTAATTGGGATGATATATATTTTTTAATTTAAGGAAAAATAATTGCGCCAATCTTACAATTTGAGGTAGACATTTGAAAAACATATTTTCATTACTCAAAATATGATTAATGAATTCATGATTTAGAAATCAATTAATGTTATCGATTCTATTAAGTCCTCGCCAATGTGAACACATATACATCATCGCTTTTTTTACTGAACTAGTTTTTTAACCCGTGCAATGCACGGATAGTTTTATTGATTAAAAATCATATAACTACTAATTCAATGCACCAAAAATTGGTCTGTGAATAGTGAAATTTAAGGTTTTGGTGGCGGTGAGTTTATAAATGATTATGTTCAAAATCTGCTAAGCACCAACTAAAGAGTAGATATTTGGCAAATTGGCAAAAACAATCTTACGCTTCCCAAGCGCCAGATCGATTTTGCATATTTTTAATTTTGGTCCAAAATAATGTCATTTGAGGTTTTTAAAATAATAATAATAATAAATATCAATTTCAAATTTAAATTTAAATTATTTTTGTAAATTTGTAATTTGTTAACGCACATATGAACAATTGAGATATTGACTATTTTTGTAATATTATGAGCTTTGGAATGATATTAAAATTTTCTTTTAAAAATTAATATTATAATGTAATCATTATTTTAAATTATTAGATGATATTTACTATTAAGATATTTAGCCCCTAGCTTACCAATGATGTATTAAGTTCAGCAAAGTGATGTCGGCCTCGCTCGATCCTTCCCATGCCTCTGAGGAAAAAAGATATTTAAAAAGTAATGATTAATAATTAGGTTATAACAAAAATATATTAAAAATCAAATATTATGCCTTATTTCTAGCGATTTTTACAACATTTATCAACGATGAGTTTTGCATATAAGTTAATTTAAGCGAAGAGTAAGGAATTAGACAACGAAATAAAATAAAATCGAAAATTGAAAATTGATTTTTGGGTCACTGATGTTATTTGAGGTGGTAGTGGTGGTAATGATGGTGAGTCTATATGAATGATGTGGTTGATGGAAGAAAGTGAAAGATAACAAAATAAATTAAATAAATTCTAAATTTCATTTTTGGGAGTAATGCATTTTTTTTTTAACTTTAAATTTAGATATGAAAAAATTACAAATACAACATTGCTAGCCTTACTACTAATTTTATAACTTTTCTTACAACTAAGCCTTCAAAAAAAGGCAAAATTGTCTTTATCCATAACAACTTTGCACTTTTAAAAGCTTAGTTGTAGCGAAAAGCCGATATAGTTGTAAATATAACATTTTCCTTTTTTACACCATAGTCGCGACATGCGTAAGAAAAATCAAGTTAAATAACATGTAATCTTAAACGTGTGGGTATTTTTTTTAACATTTCCTTGTGCGCGTTAACTTAAGGGAAATATTAGGAATTTGGTATAAACTTTAGTATGCTAAATGTATTTTAGCCTATTAAAAAATAAGAACTAAAATATATATATATATATATATATATATATATATATATATATATATATGTGTGTGTGTGTGTGTGTGTGTGTGTGTGTGTGTGTGTAAAATTAAAATGTTAAAAAAATAAATTGGGTCCACCATTTCCATATTTTCCTGCTAAAAATTGTTTTAGATAAAAGACCAACTATTCAAAATATGATTAATGAATTCATGATTTAGATATCAATGTTATCTATTCTATTAAGCCCTCACCAATGTGATCACATAGCCCATGTCAAAGTTTTATTTATGAATTTGGATAGTGATACGTAACTCTTGCATAACAATTAAATTGTTAACTATATTCAAGAATTTTGTGAAATTTGGGCAAAACTACTGAAGAGTCTTTCTTTCCTTCTTCTTTGTTCATGCTCTGTT
>JABEVN020004578.1:0-12381 GCA_013146195.2 Codonopsis lanceolata | reverse complement strand
TTGCAAGATGTTGATTAGAAGCATCTAAATATTAAGGGCTACATGACGCCTCGGTCATTATAGCTTTGTCGGACATTGCTGAAGTTGCCTTCAGTGTTTTTTTTTGTTTTTGAAGGGAAACTAATAAGGTTTGGTGGCAGACTAATTCCTTGATGGTCCCAACTTTTTAGAAAAAAATGCACACACACATATATGTACTCCCTCTCCCAAAATTATTGTCTTGCTTTTTTCCTTTTTAAATTAGAATCCAAAATAATTGTCTTTGTAGAGAATATAGGATACTTACAGAACCAATTCGGAGCCACACCAAATAATCATTACGTGACTTTGTAACGATACCCGTCTTCGACTTTAGCAGTAGACTTACAATATGTCAAAGTTGAAGATTAATTGATCGTAATTAATAATATGTTAACAATCTTATATTGCCAAGGAATCACCTGCAACACACAAATATAACATGGCAATATAAAGAGAAAAATGTAACGGAGTATCCTCAGCTCAATGGAGCCTAACTCGAATTTGTCTAGGCCTTATAATGTGCCTAGGCTCAGATCCCTACTGGTTATACACATAGCATACCAGTCCAACCAAAGAGTTCACAACCAAAAAAAGGGACAATCTTCCAAGGATTTCACCCAACTGTGAAGGCACAACCCAGCCTTCCAACAGAAACCCCACAAACCCGATTAACCCCCCTCACAGAACACTCAATTCAGGGACCAAGAAACTCACGATGTTTCCCTTCACAAAAGCTCACCACTCACAGCTTTAAGAAGCAGAGAAGAAGCAGAAGAGAGAGATCACAAAGAGAGAGAGAGAGATCAGTTACCCAATTGTGTGTGTGTATGTCGTGTTCTTCCAAGGGGCGAGACAAATGGAGTATATATAGTGTCAAGCCACGGCAATCGGAAAGAATCACCTGGAGGAGCAATTGACGAGCTGATGGAGAAGAAGAATGGAAGGAGCCGGATCTTTTGGGGTTCACAGAGACAGCCCCAAAAAATAAACCGAAGACAAAGTGAGCAGCAAGAAACGGCAACTAAAGAGAGGGAAACGGGCGGGTTGTGGGTTTTGGGTTGCTGGGTTGGGCTTTCTAAGTGGGCTGCCCAACAGGCCAAGTCAACACTTACAATCTCCCCTTGGAACAAGTATCGGGTCAATCATATTGAACTCATGGACATAAGTGGGAAACATCGTAGCCTATCCCGAACTTGATACAACACAAAGAAGGAAACAAGAACGGGAGACAATTTTTTTCAAAGAAAAACTGTAAAAGGGAAAAACTCACTTTCCAAACACAAAGTAAGGAAATAGGGACACGAAGCATGCAATCAACCACCGGTATCAAAATTCAAAATTCAAAATTTTTAAGCTTGTTTGAAATTTTAACATAGGTAAGCATTTTGTATTCATATCCACAGGATTATACTGAGGTGAATTTTTTTCAAGTAAGATAAAACATTTTTCAATCAAGTCTCTCAAGTAATGAAAACGAACATCAATATATTTGGTTCTATCATGAAAAACAAGGTTTTTGCAAAGTTGAATTCCCGACTGACCGTCAGAATAAACTACAACTTTATCCTTTAGAAAACCAATTTCAGTTATTAATCCTTTCAACCAAGTTGCTTCTTTAAAAGCTTCAGTTATAGCAACAAATTCAGACTCGGAAGTAGACAATGCAACAATGGGTTGTAATTGAGACTTCCAACTAACACATGAACTACACAAAGTGAACACATAAGAGGTAGTAGACTTCCTACTATCTCTGTCATTAGCATAGTTAGAATCCACATAACCTTTCAATTTAATACCTTCATTGCATGCATTTGGAGAATTTCAAGCCATAATTCACAGAATAACCAAGATATTTAAGAAGCCATTTGACCGCTTCCCAATGAGGCATACTAGGGTTGGACATGTATCTACTCAAGCAACTAATAGCATAAGCTATATCAAGTCTAGTGCTAACCATAAGATACATAATAAAACCAATCGCATTAGAATAAAGCACTTTCTTCATTTGCTTTTTATCAAAATCAATTTGGGGATTTTTACTAAGGATGAAATGTCCTCCTAAAGGCACATCAACAGGTTTAGCATACTCCATCCTAAATTTACTCATAATCTTTTGCACATAAGAAATTTGATTAAGAGAAATAGTGGAGTTCTTTCTATCCATAACAATGTTCATTCCCAAAATATTTTTAGCATCTCCTAGATCTTTCATGTCAAAATTCGCATTAAGACAATTCTGTACATTTTCAATTGATTTAATACAAGGACTAATAATAATCAGCATATCATCAACATAAATCAATAGGAACACATGAGTAGAATAGTTGACTTTAAAATACAAGCAATGATCATATGAGCTACGAGTGAATTTTAAAGACAACATACATATATCAAACTTCTTGTTCCACATTCTAGGAGATTGTTTCAAACCATACAAAGATTTTTTCAGTAAACACACGTAGTCGGGATTTTTCTTATCAATAAAGCCTTCGGGTTGTCTCATGTAAATTTTTTCATCCAAGTCACCATGTAAAAACGCAGTTTTCACATCCATTTGTTTTAATTCTCAATTAAACTGAGCAACTAAAGCAAGAGAAAAAATTTCTTAATAATCTATCCCCTCTTTTTGAGTAAACCCTTTAGCAACCAAACGCGCTTTAAATCTAATAGTCTCATTCTCAGTCTTAACCTTAAACAACTATTTGCAAGCAACAAGAGAACATGTTTTAGGTTTATGGACCAAAGCCCATGTTTGGTTAACATGCAATGAGTTCATTTCATCTTTCATAGCATTTAACCACTTAGCAAAATGAGAAGACATTAAAGTATCATTGTAAGCTTTAGGTTCATCACAATTGTCAAGAGATTCAAAAACACTAAACACAAAAGATGTCATTTGAAAATCATTAAGTCTAGATGGTTTCCTAACTTCCCGTCTAGGTCGATCCCTAGCAAGTTGGTAGTCATCTAGATTTTCTATTTCCGGGACATGATCATTCTCCACATTTTCATCATCTTCATTGTGTTCAATTTCACCATGTTCATTCTCATGATCAATTTCAACATTTTCAATTGGCACATTAGCATCAATAACATGGGGTTGCTCCACCGCAATTGGAGCCGGGGGAGGGGAACATCATTAACAGGTATAGGTTCAGTAGGAATCAAGCAAGAAAATTCAAGTTCATTAAAGACAACATCCTTACTTATTATGATTTTAAAACCATGTTCCTCTTTTAATCAAAGTCTATACCCTTTCACACCCTCCGGGTACCCTAAAAACACACACCTAGCCGCCCTAGGTTCAAATTTGTCATGTCTTTGATGTACACAACCGAACACCCTCATATGCGAGATATCAATCTCTTTACCCGTAAAGACCGCTTCAGGGCATCTACCATGTAAAGGCATAGAGGGGGACCTATTGATGATATTAGGCGGCAGTCACAACTGTCTCTCCCCAAAACTGTTTGGAGAGACCCGAGGTATTAAGCATAGCCCTCTTTCCAAAAGAGTCCTATTCATACGCTCGGCAACACCATTTTGTTGCGGGTTATAGGGAACAGTTTTGTGTCGACCAATACCATTTATAGCACAGAATTCATCAAACTCATGATTACAGAATTCTAACCCATTATCTGTAACGCCCCAAACTCGGTACCGACACCGCGATCTCATAATTTGGCCACGTCACCAATTCTAAACACTAACTCACAAAATATCCAAATAAAACATTCAAATTTTCCTATCCAAAATACATAACGGTCTAACACAAATTCCAAAATATAATAAGCACCATAAATCCCAAACAAATGTTTAATCCTTTTAAAAAAACTTTCAAATCTAAGAAAAATTAATCTTGTCTGAGCCACTCTTCAAATGATCCACCTGATCCCAAAAGGATTTCAAATTTTACTTATGACCTGAAGAAAAATAGAAAAAGGGTGAGTGAACAATGCCCAACAAGTTCATATACAACCCCTCCGATTTCTAAGGAGGAGTTGACCACAAAAATTATATTTCACCAAAGGTCAAATAATTTAACAGGACTAATAACTGCATTTATTGGATATAGAAATAATAGAATAGAATATAGTACTATTTAGGAATTCCAAAAGAAAGATAAAGCTCAAAACAAATACGAGATATTCAATTGTCGCCAACCGTCCCATTCCAGTTGGAAACAAAGAACACCCGCAGATTCCATGATCACTTAAGTGGTCAATTCGACCTGACTAACTGCCCCAACGGGCCTAAAGGTATATCCAGATAACCTCACCACATGTCCAGTGGTGTCAAATAATTCAAAGTTCACAAATGTTACATATTTCACGTAACAACTTATTTTACTTAGTGATCACGGAGGAGTTCCAAATAAAGTCAAACGTCCAAAAATATATGTAATCCATTTTTCCAACGGATTGATATTTCAAGAAGTCAAACATGAGTTACAAAAGTTTCAAAATTCGGATTATGAACAAAATAGGTTCGACGGAGTTCAAAGTAAATATCGGCGAATGCCGAACATGGGTTTACAAAGAAAGTGTTAAGCCAATAAAGTTATAACGGAAGCCTACCGAATAAAATATGATGATCAAATAACTTTAAAGGAGTATAATCCCTTACCAAAAAGTGGTTGACAAAAACTTGTACGTGTAAGGCACTGATGCTCGTACTGGCTCAGATCTAACAACAATTACAGAAAAGACACTAAATTATTTTAAACAACATTTTACCCGCATTAAACAAATTTTATTTTACTTTTTAATAACTCCGTTTTAATTATTATTATTATTATTATTATTATTATTATTATTTTCGTTTAGGAACCAAGTTAATAATGGATCAAAACACTACTCAAACATACTCCAAACATCAAAATAACAAAAATCCAAACTTTTTTTTTTGTTCTCCTACCCGTCACCTCACCCCCTTTCTCCTTTTTTTTCTTGATTGTACAACACCCCACATCACCCATCACCCATCACTTTTCCTTCATCATCATTTTTTTAAAAAAAGAAAAAACCCTTTAGTGGACTCCCCCCCCCCATACACCCGTACACCACCCTCAATTCTTTTATTACCTTTTCTTTCTACTTCTCCCTCATTTCTTTTCCCTCTCTTCCATTTCTTCCTTCCGTCAACAACACCAGCCAAACCTTCTTCTTCCTTTTTTTTTTCGTTCACTCTACCAGCCACTCCACCTCTTTTTTTTTTGTTTTTTTGTTTTTCATTCCTTTCCCCCAACAAACTAGCAGGAGCGTCCCCATGGCACTGATTCCCGACTCGAAGGAAAAACCCAACATAACTACCAACTCGACAAAGAACTCAACTACCTGAAATTCAAAATGGAGAAAAGTCAGTGCCTCACCTTAATCAAAACTCGACCTCGTCCGTCAGAGATTTGGTGTGCCGGCGATTCCTTCCACCCAGAGTTCTCACCGACAATATCCTCTGTGCTCCTTCTCTCCTCTCTTTTTTTTAATCTTTGAGAATGATGCGGCTTAAGGGAAGTCTAGCCCCTTATATAGCCTCCGTGACAACCCCGCGAATTCCCTCATTACTGCCGAATTAAAAGAGCCGCCACTGTTTTCCTTCAACGGCAATATATGCTCCGGCCTCTCCACTACCCCAATTACTGCTATTAACTGATGTGTTTAATCACCATACAATTATTATTATTTTATTATTTTTATTATTATTATATTATTATTATTATTGTTGTTATATTATTATTATTATATTATTATTATTATTATTATTATTATTATTGCAATGTTTATCAAATGGACCATCAATTGGGCTCAAGCCCAATCACAAATAAATAACTCAATTGTGTACTAAAATTAAATGGGCTCACTGCTGATTCACTAATGGGCCCACATATTAATTTCTTTTAAATTTGGTCAAACCATAAATGTCGGCCCAAGATGACTAAACTAACATAGGTCCAATTACACTAAAAAAAATAAAAACTATAATATTATCAAAATTAGGGATATTACACTCTCACCCCCTTAAAATAAGTTTAGTCCTCTAAACTTGACGTACCTGGTCAAACAAATAGCTCGGGATATTTCTCCCTCACCTCTTCCTCGAGCTCCCATGTGGCTTCCCTTTCGGTATGGTTACTCCACTGAACTTTTACATAAGTAATAGTTCGCCTCCTCAAAACCTGGTCCTTCCGATCAACAATTCGGACAGGTTGTTCATCATAGCTCAAATCTTCTCGGAGTTGCAAGGGTTCATACGAGATCACATGACTAGGGTCTGACATGTACTTTCTTAGCATCGACACATGGAACACATTGTGAACTCCGGAGAGTGTAGGTGGTAGAGCAAGTCGATAAGCGACCTCTCCCACCCGCTCGAGTATTTCAAACGGTCCAACAAACCTCGGGCTCAGCTTACCTTTAATACCAAATCTCATAACTCCTCTTGTGGGCGAAATCTTTAGGAACACGTGATCCCCCGCTTCGAATTCAAGTCCGCGGCGACGGTTGTCGGCATACGACTTCTGTCTGCTCTGTGCCATAAGAAGTCGCTTTCTAATCAACTGCACCTTCTCTGATGTAGCTTGCACTAACTCGGGTCCCGTAAGCTTCCTTTCACCCACTTCATCCCAACAGGTAGGTGATCGACACTTCCGCCCATACAAAGCCTCGTACGGTGCCATTCCAATACTCGCGTGATAACTATTGTTGTACGTGAATTCCACCAACGGCGAGGTGATCATCCCAATTGCCCTGCAAATCCAAAGCACACGTCCGCAACATGTCCTCCAGTGTCTGTATGGTCCGTTCTGACTGACCATCTGTTTGTGGGTGAAAAGTCGTACTCATGCTCAACTTTGTACCTAACGCCTTCTGCAGACTGGCCCAAAACTTAGAGGTGAACCTTGCATCACGATCTGACACAATCGAGACTGGAACCCCATGTAATTTGACAATCTCGTTAGCATACAACCTTGCCAACTTCTCCAAAGAATCTGTAACCCGAAAAGCCAGAAAATGTGCAGATTTGGTTAATCGGTCCACAATAACCCATATAGCATTGTGACCCTTCAAAGTCTAGGCAACTCGATCACAAAATCCATGGTGATATGTTCCCATTTCCACTCGGCACCCGGCAATGATTGCAATAACCCTCCGGCTTCTAATGCTCGATCTTCACTGGCGACATACCAAACACTTGGAGGCGAACTCTGCGATCTCCCTTTTCATGTTGTCCCACCGAGAAGGTATCACGCACATCCGGTACATCTTAGTACTACCGGGGTGTACCGCTGAACTCTCGAGCTATGTGCTTCCTCCAAGATTTCCCTCTTCATTCAGTGCGAGGGACACAAACTCTGGATCCAAAACGTAGAATCCCATCACTACTAACCCGAAAATCTGAATGACGACCCTTTTCGAGCCCTTTCAAGACTTTCATCAACTTTGGGTCCACAGCCTGTCCTGCCTTAATTCTTTCTAACAAAGATGGTTGCACACTCATTGCGGCCAAAATTCCCGCTACCGCTGAACCCCGACTTAAATTCCCAGGATTCTAGGTCGTCTAAAATTCTCCTTTCCTTAGTGATCATAGCCGCCAAGCTCCCTTGGTTCTTCCGACTAATGTCGTCGGCCCATTAGCTTTCCCCGGGGTGGTATAGTATCATACAATCATAATCCTTCGCAGTAGTTCCAACCACCTTCCATTGCTGCATGTTTAACTCTTTACGTGTGAATATATACTTAAGACTTTTATGGTCGGTATAAATCTCACACTTCTTAGCGATTCTAGGAAGCTGATTTTTTCTTCCCACGTTTTCTTTACCTGTTTTTCTGTGGGTTTTGCTCTCCAAGACTTGTTGTTGTCTTGTGAGAGTTTTTGTTTTGGTAATTTCACATTAGTTTTTGTAAAATAATTCATCTTTTAAGTGAAATCTTTTTGTCCATAAGGCTAGATCTACAAACATAGGCTTGTAGATTGTTTGGTAATCCTTTGTGCTTAATTAGTGCTTTTAGTTTTAAAGTCTTCCCTTGTTTATTAATTTTCGTTCAATGCACCTTCTAATGTAGCTAAAGAACGAGCTACATTGGGAACTATTGACCTTTTGTGATGATTAGAGTTTGTGGCCATGATGGATTCTCAATATGAGAATTTTGTTCGATCCTCCTACATTAACAAATATAAAATTACTCAAATTGGAATGTTGAGGAATTTGATTTTGATGAAGAGTCAATGGCTCTTTTATCGGTAAGTTTAAAAATATTTTGAAAGCAAAGAAAAAAAATAGATATCCATCTTCAAACTCAAAACTACTTCCAAACATGAGTATATTAAGTTTGTTCCCAAAGAAGACTCCTTCCGAACCTAGAAAAATATTTTACCAACCCTTTTGCTAAAGTCACATCTAGTGGAAAAAATATTGATTCTATTCAATGTAAGGCTTGTTAAGGGTTTGGTCATTTTTGCTAATCAATGTGTTAATACTGCGTAAAAACGGTTGCTAGTTTTTGGAGATCATGAGACTATTGTGCAAACTTCGGATCTTGAAACTACTCAAGCAGTGTTTTACACCCCTAGAATACAGAATCACCAAGTTCGGAAATATAGTGGATGAGATTCGAGATGCATTCGAGATGTTAGTTCAATCACGCTTCGGAAGCTGCTTCATCAGGCTTATCGGAGCAACATTGGTCGGCTTTCGAATCTTTGCTTGTCTACGAACAGGCCACGAAACTCAATCCGATCGTGATCGCCTTAAAGACATTCAAATGTATCGAAAGTGCATCCTTCTACAAGTCATAGGTAATGTGCATGATGGTATGTCTACTAGGAAGAAAGGTAAGGTTGACTATATGAAATTAGCTTGTTTATCCTCTCTTGACTGTGAAGATTTTCATGCATCATGCTCTGTGTCTACTATTGAACCAAAGAATGCGAATGAAGCCTTAAAAGATATTGTTGGATCAATGCTATGCGAGAAGAGCTTGATCAATTTTCAAAAAATAATTTGATTTCTTAGTTTAGTAAAAAACATAACGTGTTGAGACAACTTTTATGAACCAAATGATCAATGATTATGTCCTACATGATGTGTCAACCATGTATAGTGATAACACCAATGCAATCACTATATCAAAAATTCACTTCAACACTCTAGAACAAAACACATTGATATAAGACACCACTTTATTTGACACATGGTTGAACAAGAGATTATTTGCATTGAACATGTTGGGACAAAAAATCGATTGGCTGATATATTTACTAAGAGTCTTGATTTTGAAGAGATTGTCCAATTTAAAGAAATCTCTTGGTATGTGTGTCATATGATTTTACACTTAGTTAATTATAAGAAAATAAAAAAAATATAGGCATAATTGCATTTTGTCTTTAGAGGGCACTCTAGATCAATGACTCACATGTGTGTGCCTCATGTGGTAGCTTGGGAATTGCATTCAATATCAATTGTTATTTTTTGTTTTAATTCTCACTCTCTCAGTTCTTAAGCATATTTGAAGTCCACAAAGGAAAGAGCTACCTAAAGTACAAGGGTTGTAGCATCTTATCTTGGTACAATGGAACTTTGGTTCTCATAGGTTGATCTTGAGAAAAATGGTGTAAGACCTCGAAATTTTGCGCGTTTGACTTTCTTGCATGGTTGACTTCTTGTATGACTCTACATATCTTTGGGTTGTTTGGACTATGCCCTAGAGTATTGAAGTTACAATGAGTAACTTGGCGTTGTTAGAAACTCGACTCGGTAGAGCGTTATCTTCCTTAGTTATTGTTTACGGCCTTTGAAATATCCTATGTCTTCGTGTATTTTCTTGGATACATTTCATACCCTTATAATCATGTTTATAAAGCTTACATGTGGTCACGACGTTCAAAATATAGTCGTGCGTCATAAGTTTGATTTTTGCGATTCACGTATCTTTAACGTATCGCCTTTCGTATTTTCGTTACACTTAGTTTTTGTGTAACCTTGGGTATGTGTTTGGGACCTTTCATTAGGCTTTTAACATGCTTTAAAACAAGTAATTATGTGTTGTTCGTTGTTTCGATCGTTAGTTTGTTCTGCGTAATTTCATCCATCATACAATTCTGACCGATTTTTGTACGCGGCTGAATTGTTTTGATCGACAAACCGAGGAAATTTTAGTTTGGTTTGGGACTTTTAAGGCTTTTACTTTGGACTTTTACGAGTGCCGGAGAAAAAATCACGTCATTTCGTCGAACGGTGTTCAAACTGGGCGGTCGCAAGTTGGGCGCGCACCGTAGCAGGCGTGCTTAACAACGGCAGCTTCTGTTTGTGCTTGTTTTGATGTAAAATTCCCCATACCCTTAATGTGGCCGGCCCCTTGCTCCCTTTTGGTCCTAATGAGAGTATTTGAGACCCCAAAACTCTCCTCCACTCATTTTTAATCTCTCATTTTCTCCCATCTTCATCTTCTTCACCAACCTTGAGAGAGAAACACCATTGTTAGGTGCTAGGTGGGTGTTTCGATTCTTGTTGACTCGCTCATCGAATTTCGATTGGAGACCACCGTTGGAAAGCTCGACGAGGAGATCGTTTCCCACCGATTCATTTTCAGATTTGAAAGGTTTGTTAAACCCGTTTGGTAAGTTACTAAACTTTCTTCTTTCTCTCTCTAGCTCAAAATGGTACTAGAATGTTAGAGACTTGATTTTTATACTTTGGTTGAATATCTTACTATGATATTTTGGGTTTATGTTGGTTTATATGTTGAGAACACATGAGTTTAATTGTTGATGGGTTTGATTGTGTGTTGATGGGTGTTTATGCTTGAAGAACATGTTTAATTGGGTAGGAACCCAAATGTTGGATGAATCATGAAAGGGGTTTGTGACCTAACTTTTGAAAGTTTGTAATTCGACTCAATAGAGTCAAATAGAGCTTTAGTATCTTTATGTGAGTCCTAGGATGAAATCCTACGACGTTTGAAAATCGTTGAACCTAAATTGTGAAATCCTGAGATTATGACTTTTGGGTAGATTTTGGGTTGTTGTGATAATTGATGATTTAGGACATGATTATAAGTCCTTATGAATGTATTAGTAAAATTTATTAACCTTATACGGACCTCTACAATAGCTAGAGTGCAAACTAATGAGAATGATAGATTTTGGGAAGTCAATTTTAGTGCACAATAATACACCGAATTGTTAGCGAATCTAAGATATAATTCTTGTATGATAAATGGTGAATTGAGAATATAATTTGATGAACAATTTGTGTGTGGTGGTTAAGAGTGTAATTTTGGGCACTCTATGATTTAAGACTAATTAGAAAGTCTTTGGTTATGAATTTAATAGCAATTATTGGAAGTAAGAGATACTTGGGTTTATGATGATTGATAGAAGAGTATCGAATAAGTTGTGAATAGTTGGGTTTTGTGGTTTAAATCAATAATGACCTAGAGGATGAAATATAGAGTTAAGACTCAACGGAGTTGGATAGAGATCGATAATACTCTAAATAAAGTAGTGTTGGAATCCTACGATGTTTGAGACGCGTATGGTCTTGTTTGTGAAGACCCGAATGATTACTTTGTGAGTCCAATGTGACACTTAAACCCTAAAGGTTATTACTAGAATGATGAGTGTCACCCTAAAGGTTATTACTAGAATGATGGGTGGTAAACAACTAGCAAGTAAGCTATGACCGAGATACTTGGAGCTTGGTTATTTTTGATTTAGTGTATTAACAACTAGTGATAGTCATGTCACGCTTTGGCGTGGGTTTGAGTGTATAGATGTATACACTATGAGAGTAGGACTAATAGAAGTCCGACATGTAATGAATTGGGAGACTAGGTATATAGTCTTGGTTTGGAATTTTGTGGGGCTAGCTTAGTAGTCTTGACGTTTTCATTAAGGACCTTTGAAGACCTCGATGGATAATTGTTTTGGACTAAATATATATAAGTCTTGGTACGTAGTTTGAGGTTAGATAATGACAACCTTGGTATGTTTATATTTGGGGATCATTGTAGACCCCATGAATAAGGATTGTTTTTAGACTAAATGACTAGTCTTAATTTTATGGATTGAGGTGAGAATTGATTAGTCACCTCGGTATATGTGAGTATTTATTTATGACATGAATATTCGTGATAGTTATATGTTAGTAGAGTGTGAAATCTACTTGCTTGGATTGATTGGGAACTCAATCCAGTTTATGATGTTATACTTGAGAATAATGAAGAACTTCTGTATATATATATATATATATATATATATATATATATATATATATATATATATATATATATAGTTGATTGGCTAAATAACTAGTCTTGCTATGTGTGTATATTTGCAAAATACATGCTGTATGTGATATTA
>JABEVN020004577.1:0-12385 GCA_013146195.2 Codonopsis lanceolata | reverse complement strand
AGAGAGAGCTCCATGGGAGACTCTTGAGCCTAACTCTTCTCTCTTCGATCCAGCGATCCGACCACCCGATCTCCTTCAAACCGTTCTTGAAGCCTCGGCAGTAGAAGCGACTTCACCGTCGGTTTGTGTTCTCTTGAGTTTTCACTCAAGCTAGGTAAAGTTACCTTCTTTTGATTTTGGTTCATTGGCCCTAAGGGAAAACAACTTGTATGCTATTTGTGGGCAATGAACAACTTATATGCTATGTTTGCCCAATTTTGGGGATTTTTGAAGTATGAACTTGTTAGGGTATATTGTAGATGACTCATGCTTATTGATGTATATGATTACTCTTCATTTTGTGTTCCTAGGCTTGGCATGCTAGAAATCATGCCTTTATGCTATTTGGGTTTATGGTGGAATTATGCCTATGATTGGGGCTTGGGGTGTATGAACTCACATGATAATATGAGTAGGGTCATTTAATTGAAATTGTATGATTTATGAAATGGGTTTGATCTATGTTGGGATTATTTGTGGATTTTAGACTTGAGGTCAATTCAACTATTGAAATTATTGATAATTGATGAGTTAGTAAATTATGAAACTTAGTATTTAGACTCAATGGTCGAAATAAGTTCACTAGAGTGTTAATGAACTCGGGTTGAATCCCTACGATATTTGGGTTTTGATTGATTATGGTTATGATGAATTCTTGGACTTTTAGGCTTGGGAAACAAGCCGGATTATTTTGGGAGAATTATTATAAGCTTGAATGATGTGCTAAGTTTGGGTTGTATGAAATCGTATTTAATGAAATGCGATATTAAGACTCAATGGAGTCATTTTTAGGTTCAATAAGATGTTAGTGAGCCTTGGGTTGGAATCTCGATGTTCGGGTTTGGTTGTTTGATTGTGAGTACCGAGCATCTCGGTGTGTCCCATTTGTGACACCACGACATAGAAGCTTATTGGGGATTTAATTAGAGCGTGCTCGTAGAGCACGGAGCATTAGAGATCAACTTATGATCTCGTATTACCTTAAGAAATGATTATTTGAATGAGTTCTCTCTTAGGGAATTTGGTCGCGTGCACATGGAAGCACTTGCAAGAAAATGACTACGGCTTAATTTTAGTACCCTTGAGATTGGTTTTGTGAATGTCGGGTATGTATGACAATTGGGACTACGGTTGAGTCGGTGTGCCTTTAAAGCAGCAAATGCTAAGTCTTGATTTATGATTGTTCTTAGACTAAAGTGATAGATCGTGGTTTGACCTTGAGTAGAGGGTATAGTAGGCCTCACATTGTGATTTCTTGAGCTTATGCTACTTTCGATTTGGTGACGACTTGAGGATTATAGTACCTCATTATGTGGTTCTTTGACTAAACTTATAAGTTGGTTGAATTTATTAAGTATGTGCAAAAAATGTGCATTGTTGAAATTGGTGTGTAGAGCTTTATGTCACTTGATTTGGTATGCCCATGATAGCGGTCTTGGTTCTTGTTTGAGCATGAGGAAATAATTATCTACTTGTGCGTTGCATTGAGTCGGCGGCATTAATTGGTTTGTTATTCAAGTCGAGGTGGGGCGATGCATCGCCTTCACGAAATATGGGATTAGGTGCTCGTATGGATCGCCGCACAGGGACTCACACACACCTCCCTTTGTTGGCGCGGTGGGGGAAGTAGCCACTTTGCCGTATCGGTTAAGTGCCGTTGGCTTCTTTATTGAGTCAGATAGGTTCTCGGCAGTCGATGAATTCACATAACATCGATGTACGACGAACTAGTAACATTGTGTGTTAGAGGGAGCAACACAGCGGAGTGGTTTGGGTATCTTTTCTAACCCTTATGTGGCTTACTACGAGCACTTACATGAAGATAACGTGATATGTGATTCATGAAGTTCATGAGGCTTGATGACTTAATACTGATTTATTTGTTGGTATACGATTAGGATGCCATGATTTTATACATGCTTGTGCATTATGCCATGCCACGACATGTTATGCCATACATTGCATTTAGTAACTTCTGGGTCATCATGACTCATTTCGTGTGTGTTTGTTTTCCTTAGTTTTTGCGGCGATCCGTTATGCGTGTGGCGGCCGGATAGTGATTCCTAGAAGGTGGTCTTCAGGGCTCTAAGCTTGGAATTATTATTATTATTATGTTATTTTGTATTTGTGAGACACGGATGTAAAGTTATGTAGACTTTACTTGGGTAGACTATGTTGAGTATTGTGTTATTGTATTATTTTGGTAGCCAGGACTCGTTAGTCGAAATTGTTGTTCTTTTAGAAGTTATTCCTTGTTATTTCAGAGCATGCTTTAGCTCACTCATTCTAGTATTGTTGGTATTGTCATCTCAGAAACGCGTTAGTCGTGAGACTTAATGTTTAGTTGTTAGAATTTGAATATCTTATTCATTAGTTGATCTGTCCCTCAGGCATGTTATAGCCGTTGAGTTGTCGTTTATCGGGTTGGAATTCTTGTTGTTTCTTAGGCCTTGGTTGCCGATGGTTTGTTATGCGTGCTTGATGTTGCGTCCATTAAAGCGTAGATTTGTCGAGATGATCGTCTCTCGAACTTGGTATTCCTTAGTTTAAAACTATAGGTTTTGGTCCCATTTATGATTTGCTTCATGATTCTAGTTTTTGGTTATTCGGTTTTGCGTTCTGACTTTTCATTCTGTTTAGTGTTCGTTGGTTCAACTACGGACTCGCTACTACGCTTAGCGGGTGCTGTTCGTCTTTAGCTCGTCTTGGCCTGCACGACCTTGGGATTCGCGTTGGGTCAGTCGGCATCACGTTGGTGCCCGATGGTAGTGCATGACTACCTTATAAATCAAACACAAGTCTCACATCTACTAGTGTGGGATTGGGGTATTACAATCTTCCCCCTCAAATCCTTGGCGTCTCGTCAAGGCTGAATCATACTCGGGTGATCACGGCGGGGGCTCGTCTGCGGGGATCGAGGAGTGGCTCCCACCTTACTGATGTAACTGCTTTGACCGTGACATGACTTTGTTCCACATTTCGATGGGACCCATTCTGATACCACTTGTAACCCCGACCGAACCGAGAGCCGGTCCGCATTACGTGTAGCCCACAGCAGCCCTTGAGCCACGCACCTTGGGTCATCGGGTTCACTATGGCCCAGGCCATAGAAAAGTCCATGGATGATGTTGGTGTCAAATAGTAGCGCATGACTACATTATAAATCAAACACAAATCCCACATCTACGCGATGTGGGATTGGGTAATACAATCTCCCCACTCAAATCCTTGGCGTCCTCGTCAAGACCGAGAATCGTGCCACAGGCGTCAAGAGGCTCGTCAGACGGGATCAAGAGGTGGCTTCCACCTTACGCCCGCTTGACACTTTGTTCCCACATTTTCGACCGGGACCCGCTCGGATACCACTTGTAACGACCCGAACTCGAGGCCAGCATCCGCTACATTAGCCCCACAGCCCATTGAACACGCGATTTCGGGTCATCGGGCTCGCCTGGCCAGGTAATCTAAGTACATGGATGACGGAGTGCCAAGTAATAACGCATGGCTACTCTTATAAATCAAACACAATCACATCTACCGATGTGGAATTGGGGTATTACAAACATACTCTAACTTATGAAAGTTAATTAGCATTTTTAAAATACTAAATCAAATATCTCCAGTTATTAGTAATCGGTTATAAGTTATAAACAATAAATCATCAGTCATAAGTAACAAGTTATCAACACATGTCAATAAGTTAAATCAAACAGACCCTATGTGCATTTGTGTGTTCTTCATCGCCGAATTTATGAGACATGATCGACTAAGCTTCTCCTTTTCCGCATCATCTCGTGACCAAGATTTTTCGGCCTTCATTAACTCTTCTCATTCAAGAGGAGCGAAGACTACTGCCATGTAAGTGGAAAAAAGGTCACTTGGCTCTAACTTTTGCTCACGTGAGGGGTGGCAAAAATTTATCCAATCCATTGGGTTATCTATTATATCCATTATAAAAGACTTATTGGTTATTATCCATTAACACCCAATTAGGTTAATGGGTGTTAATGAATATTATCCATTAACACCCATTAACAAAATGGATAATTATGGATAATTAACCGGTTATCCATCGGATTTATCCACTAATGTCACCACCGTCAACGGTCTCCACCCACCTCCGGCCACCGCCTCCCACACACCGTCGGCAAGCACCACCGCCCGCCGCTGCCGCTGCCCACCGCCAACCACCGCCGGCCGGCGCCGCCGCTGCCCACCACCGGCAACCGCCTCCAACCGCCGCTGCCCACCATCTCTAACTGCTACCGCCGCCCACCATCACCACCCGCCGCCGGAAACTGCCACCAACCACCGCCAGCTCTTTCTTAAAAATAATAACAATTAAATGCATAGCTTACCATTAGCGAGATTCGAACTCACTCTAAATTGTTCTTACAACAAGATTGTTACCACTAAACTAAACCACTTTTTGATATATAGTTGAAAGTTAATATAAATATAAACAAGTAATCATAAAAATTATTGATTATTATGAACGTATTTGTTATTTGTTTTGGATTAAGAATATTTGTTTGTTATTTATAATTTATAATTTATAATTATAATGAATATAAATTTTTAATTTTTTAATAAGGTATTTGACTTTTTAATTTTTTTTCTTACTTTTACATAATTATTTATTAGTGTCAAATCAATAAACACGTATATTTTATATCTCACAACTATAAAGACTATTATAAAAATTTGACAACTTTATATATATATTAGGTGATAAAAATAGTGTCGCAGTGCAAAAAGCAAGGGAGCAACTGCAAGCTCTTAAAGTTTTGAAGGGAAATTTTGATTTATTTTAGTTTCTGTTGTCTTTAGTTTTTACAAGGAAAATTAGATTATGATTTTTGAGATTCATTATGATTAGCCGAAAGATGTTGGTTACTTGTGAGTTTTTGAAGACTTACTGTTTTAATTTGGATATGAGAAATAGTATTTTTTACTTATATTTTTATGACTAAATTTTTGAAAGTTGCCCGAAATGAAGAGAGTATTGATCTGATAGTCGTGGGTGTTTGTTAGTATAGTCGGAATCATAACTATCCATTGCTTGTTGTCTTTTTTAAATTTTGTATATGTTACTTTTTTTTATTCTAGTATAATTTCTCTAATTTATTTGGAAGGACAAAAATATTTTATAGCCAACATGTGTCGAGACAACTGAAGCATTTTGTGATATAGAGTTTCCTAGAAAGGTCCCTAAGCTATAATTGTTTTGCTTGTTAATTGCAATTAACACAAGTTATAGTTGTGTTATTCTTTAGGGAGGTGTTGTGTGAGTATTCGCATATATATATATATATATATATATATATATATATATATATATATATATATATATATATGTGTGTGTGTGTGTGTGTGTGTGTGTGTGTGTGTGTGTGTGTGTGTGTTTGTGTGTGTAGTTTTGTACGTTTTTTTATGTGTTGTGATTGGTGAATAATAATATATCTAGAAAAGTAATACTCAAAAATAAATTAAAATATGATGTTACTTAATGGGTATTATCCGAATAATATCAATTTATTAATGGATAGAATTGGATATTATCCATTAACACCCATTAAACTTAATGGGTACATAATGGTTTTATCCAAATTATCCGATAACACCCAATTGCCACCCCTACTCACATGGACGTATAGGCAGCCACCAATCTTCATCATAATCAATGAACTAGATTAATGACTATTTACCAATCTTACTACTTCAAGACCAATTCCACTAAATTGAGAAAACAAATCATAAAAATCAGAACATAAATTTATAATATATACTCATTGATATAAATTATTAATGAATAATTTTTAAATCTAACTTATAAGGTTTGTTCTTCATGATTGGCCGAAAGTTGCAGAAAAAGAGAAGAAACATTGTACACAACTGGTCCAATTTTTTTTAGATAAAATGTAACACGAAAAAGTAATTCTTAAGAAAAATTATAAATTTTCCCCTAAAATATAAATCCTATCCCAGATTATTATACAATATAAGGTTTGTACCAATTTAGTACCTACTGTTACTTTTTGTATCAAATAACTACCTAAGCATACGTCTATTAGTTCAAAAACGTTAAGTGTCACGTGTTCTTACACGTAATGAGTAATTTCGTCATTTTTTTATTTGGGTTAAGTCAACTGACTGAATAATCTAAATATTATAATATATACATATCTGATTTCTTCCTTATTTTCCCGTAAAGTAAAAGCAGCCATGGTCTACCATTGCGGTAATAACATTGTGTTGATGACCACGTGACTACTGCAACAATTCCTAGTGGAAGGACGAGGAAGATATAGTGGAGGAGCCTGTATGTGATTGAGATGGGGTTCGGTCAACGGAAGGGGGTTAGAAGTGGAGGCAAGGCTCACAAAACTGAATCTATGGGGACAAGTTTTTGATGATATCAATATCGACAAGCAAGAATATAACAGTATAATTGAAGGGGTTTAGTTTATATTTTAATCCCTCTGTCCAATATGAGGTCGTACACACATTAACTGAGTGTGGCATGTGCAGCACCGGTAACAGTAACACTATGGGGAAGTCCAATGTTATGGTTAAAGCTAATTTTAATAGCTATGTGTTGACTATTAGGTTGTCCGTGAAAAGTATAAAAATTAGGTTAGGTATTAAATGACGTGTCGAATTTATTTTTATTTTTAATGCCTATTATTATTAATATCAATTTGATATCTAAGGTCGGCCATAGATAATATAAGGATGAGCGATTTGGTGAATTAGATTAGGTCGAAACGGATAATGAGTGGTAACATGTTATGACCCAAAATTAAAAGAGTCGAAATTAGTTGGGTCGTCATGGTGAACGGGTTAGAGCGGGTCGGTCCATTTTAATCCACATTTTCCATTAAATACCAACATTTTATATAGCAACAAAACGGGTCAAAAATTAATGCAATGAAATTTATGAATCGCGATTCAAAATACACTAGGAAATTAAACTTTAAACCGCAGTGCAAATATTAATACAATGAAATTTATAAATCACGGTGAAAAAATAGAATAGGAAATTAAACTTTGAACCACGGTACACAAATATTATCTAATTTATTTTTACATTGCGATACAATAGCATAAAAATTCATTTTACGTCCTCCGCATTCTTCTTCAATCTCCTTCTTCATAAGCTTTCTTCTTCCTCATCATTCTCTTCTTTCGTCTCAACTGAAAAATCTTTCAACCCAGCACAGATCCATTATACTTTCAATTCGTTACGCACAATCGTGATTTTCGAATCCAAAGTATGTTGTCAGAGCTGTTGAAAAAGGCGATGATATTTTTGAAACAATATTTTAAAAAGTGATATTTTACAATTAAAAAAAAAAAAGAACGATAGACATTTGGATTAAAAACTTTTAAAAAAAAGTATCGATCAGAATTTTCCCCTAAATTTTTTTTAATAACAGGTGTAGAAAGGGATAAATTATAGGATAATATAATTTTTTGGTCCCTGAACTATACCAATATTATGCGTCTGATCCCTGTATTTTTTTTGTAATGCGTTTGGTCCCTCAATTCGATTTTTTTGGTCAATTCCCTCTTCTTACCGTACCGTTACTAAAAAAATTAACATAGACTAACTTTTCAAAATGTCCAAACTATAGGGGGTTAATGAGTCTTTTTTAATTAAAAAAGGAGTTATTGTTAACATATATTAAATGGTGGGCGAGTATAATATTAAACTCTTCATCTCCTCCTTCCCGGGCGAAATTTAGATCCCTTCCTACTGTTACCCTAATTGAAACCCAATTTTCTCCTCTGTTCAAACAGACCCGGCGATTCCGGCCTCAAGCAATCCAATCATCCCCTTCATCTCCTCCTTCTTCGGCGAATCACCAAGCCCGTCATCTTCTTCACCTTCGTCTACAACCCAGTTCGTCCCCCTTCCAATTATTCTCCGATGTCTGTCCCGGCTAAGCAACGAGCCCCATCAAGGCCGCCATCTTCACAGTCAGCTACCAGTTCGCCCCTATTACAGACCCACCTCCGACTTCTCACCCATCAACTTCTCACCCAATTTTCTCCTCTGTTCAAACAGACCCGGCGATTCCGGCCTCAAGAGTCAAATCATCCCCTTCATTGCCTCCTTCTCCAGCGAATCACCAAGCCCGTCATCTTCTTCACCTTCGCCTGTAACCCAGTTCGTCCCCCTGCCAATTATTCTCCGATGTCTGTCCCGGCTAAGCAACGAGCCCCATCAAGGTCGCCATCTTCACAGTCGGCTACCAGTTCGCCCCCATTACAGACCCACTTCCGACTTCTCACCCAATTTTCTCCTCTGTTCAAACAGACCCGGCGATTCCGGCCTCAAGAGTCCAATCATCCCCTTCATCTCCTCCTTCTCCGACGAATCACCAAGCCCGTCATCTTCTTCACCTTCGCCTGCAACCCAGTTCGTCCCCCTGCTAATTATTCTCCGATGTCTGTCTCGGCTAAGCAATGAGCCCCATCAAGGTCGCCATCTTCACAGTCGGCTACCAGTTCCCCCCCATTACAGACCCACCTCCGACTTCTCACCCATCTGCTTCCATAGCCCAGCCGGCTACACCAAATCTTCCACAGCCCACCTCTGACCTCGCACCAAATCTTTCTTCCTGTGAAAACGTCTAACGAACCAACGGATAAGAAATCTCGGTGATCTTGCTATCTCAAAAGTCAAATTTGGTGATTCAAAGTTCACTATTTCAATTGTCAACATTATTCAGGTTCATTTATGCCATTGTTTGGACATTTTGAACATTTTGACACATTAACTCCCTATAGTTTGGGCATTTTGAAAGTTAGCCAATGTTACATTTTTTAGTAACGATAACGGTAGGAATGGTGAATTGATCAAAAAAATCGAATTGAAGGACCAAACGCATTACAAAAAAAATACAGGGACCAAACGCATAATATTGGTATAGTTCAGGGACCAAAAAATTATATTATCCTAAATTATACTCCCTTTGTCCGGATTGAATTGTTTTATATATTTTTCAAGCTATTCCCAAGTTTAAGGATCCAGATATTCATCACCTCAAGTGGATACATCTTCCAGGAGAAATGTTGGCGGGGTGGGGGAGAATTCTAATTTTCTGTGTTGGGTAGAATTGTGAGGTTCCCAGGAAATGTGCTCCCGCACCCCGCGCGCCCTTGGATAGGGGTGCGCGTACGTGCGGATGCGGGACACCACTGCTCTCGTTCCACCCTCCCTTGTTTAGGGAAGGCGAAATCCAAAGTGCGAGAGGAGTCTTTGTCTATATTACTGCACGTTGGAATGTGCCTCGGTTGCCTTGAGTGAATTTTGTATCCAATATGGGAACTTATGGTTTTCCATGTCAAGTTATCCCTTATTTCGTGGATAACAGGATATGGGAATGCATTACTCTTCCATTCCCATTCTCCCCTTTATCTTTCAGGGAAAATAGAGAAGTGCAAGAAAGAATATTGCGACGCCCCCACTATGAATTTTATGAAAATAGCCTTATGGCCTATTTTGGATCACTATGAGTGCCTTGGGTTTTCTACGTCAAGTTATCCATTATTTCGGGGATACCAAGACATAGAAATACATCACCTTTCCATTCCCATTCTCCCTCGTTTAGGGAGAGCATTGAAAGTCTGCAAAGAAAGATGTTGCGAGCCCAGCCCCCTGGATCCAAAATGTTTTAGAGTCGCCACCTTTAATTTAAGGCAAAAATAAAGGAAAACCGAGAAAAAAAACGAGAGATTTTTAGAAGCGGGTTCGGAGGCTAAGTTACGAGTTGGGAAGGTGCTAGGCACCCGACTTCGCCACTTCGATCTCGAGCGTTTTTGGTGAAGTATGCTTATTGTCACATTTACTTAGCAAATAAATAAGGTCTTATTTTGACAAGGGAAAATTAAGCAGATACATTCGTGGCCACATTATTTACGGACTCGCGGTAGTCTCTTCCAATAATTACAGACACATTTAAAAATATTTGGCCATTATAACGGCTCTTTTTAGTATTATTTCCTAATAAAATCCGAGGCGGCATAAGCTGCTTATATTTTGATATTGAACCGGACCGGAAATAATACATTTACAAATAAAGATTTTATTGAATAAATAAAGTAAATAAATACAAACTTATCTAAAAACATTTTGCCATAATAACGGCTACATTTAGTACTATTTCCTAATAAAATCCAGGCGGCACAAGCTTATATATTTACATTGGGCGGATGGAAATAATACTATTACATAGAAATAAAAGACTTTAACAATAAAAGCTTACAAGCGGCGTAGGGGTGTGCTCGCTCGTCCTCGGGGAGAGAGAGTCTTTTTACAGTGCAGTGCAGTGCAGTTGAAGTTGTGTGTTGTGTGAATTTGGGCGGCGTAAGCGCTCGAAAGTTACTTTTCGGCCTCGGGATCGGGCGGGGTAGCTGTTTATTTACGGCTTGTTTGTTTGGTGGAAAAGGCTAAATTTTGGCGGAGTAAGCGACTTACTCTTGACTATTTTGGCCTTTTAAATCGAGGCGAGCAAGCTGCTCTATCCACGATTTTTGGGACCAGGGAAAGGATGGATACCTAGGCTGGGGGCTAAGGAACACTTCTAGGTTGGATTTGTGTTTGGCGGAGGTTTGGCGGGGTTTCTAGGCTTTAGAAATTTATCTATCGGTGTTTATTTCTTCGGCGTAACAAGCGGCGAGAGAGAATTTTACGTAGCAGGTGTGTTGAATGAAGGAGCCGGAGGCCTCTTTATAGGAGGAGGTGGGACATCGAAGGAATTTTGAGATTTCTCTCGTGCATCGGAGGATTGTACACGCGTTTGATGAATTGCATTTCACGGCAAACTTTGCGTTGAATAGTCTTTGGGGAGGAGAAGGTTTGGGTGCCACCATAGGGGTTTGGGCGCCACACCCAAACCCTTGGTAGGTGGTGCCCAAACCTCAAACATGGCTCTTTTTTGACACTTTGGCCCCTGCAATTTGTCCTTTGTGCATCTGCTTTGTCCTTTTGCAATTTTGACCACAGTAACTTGACATTTGTTAATGTTTTAACGGTTCTTGATATTTTTGTCATGTCATGTATACGAGTGCGAAATTGGGGTGTCTGAGAGCCCCTCAGCGATGGAGTCTCACGGGTAACCAGCGGCTTCTTGAGTAGGCGAACATCGTTGATTAGAATAGACTCTCCAATTTCGTTTCATTTCAAAAGCGAGGAGAAATATGCGGTTGGTAGCGGTTATAATGCAACAATTTATCAAACCTCCATATCTAGACATTTTTAGTCGGTTATAGCGAGGTTATCGTAATTTTTAAGCAGATCGCAAATTAAATGCTCGATGGTCGGACCTACTAATGTAAGCTGCCTCGTATCCCTTAATAAAGGAATCGGACCAAGCGTAGTTCGGCCTCAAGCAAACAAACAACAACCAGGTGGGATGGAATCTGCTTTCCCGAGCATAGGAAAAGGTCTTGAACTCTTTTGAAAATCTGCTTTCCCGAGCATAGGGAAAGCTCTTGAATTTTTTTTTTTTGAAAATGGGCTTTCCCGGCATAGGGAAAGCTTTGAAACTTTGAAAATCTTTAAAATGCTTTCCCGGCATAGGAAAGCTCTTGAACTTTGAATTTTTTTGAAAATGGGCTTTCCCAGCATAGGGAAAGCTTTGAAACTTTTGAAAATCTGCTTTCCCCAAGCATAGGGAAAGCTCTTGAATTTTTTTTCAAAATGGGCTTTCCCGGCATAGGGAAAGCTTTGAAACTTTAATCTGCTTTCCCGGCATAGGGAAAGCTCTTGAATTTAATGGGCTTTCCCGGCAGGGAAAGCTTTGAAACGAAAATACGAGGCTTTAATTGAATTTTGAAAATGGGCTTTCCCGGCATAGGGAAAGCTCAGAAACTTTGAAAATGCTTTCCCCGGCATAGGGAAAGCTCTTGAATTTTTTGAAAATGGGCTTTCCCGGCATAGGGAAAGCTTTGAAACTTTGAAAATCTGCTTTCCCGGCATAGGAAAGCTCTTGAACTTTTGAAAATGGGCTTTCCCCGGCATAGGAAAGCTCTGGAAAACTTTGAAAATCGCTTTCCCGGCATAGGAAAGCTCTTGAATTTTTTTTGAAAATGGGCTTTCCCGGCATAGGGAAAGCTTTGAAACTTGAAAATCGCTTTTTCCCGGCATAGGAAAGCTCTTGAACTTTGAAAATCGGTTTTTCCCCCGGCATAGGAAAGCTTTGAAACTTTGAAAATCTTCTTTCCCCCGGCATAGGGAAAGCTCTTGATTTTTTTTTTTTGAAAATGGGCTTTCCCCAGCATAGGAAAGCTTTGAAGCTTTGAAAATGCTAGCCCCTATGAGGCTCTTGAGCTTTTG
>JABEVN020004576.1:0-12392 GCA_013146195.2 Codonopsis lanceolata | reverse complement strand
CTCTTGGTGGATATATATAAGGGTGGAAGCGGCCAGTTTTGAGAAGCTGGGTTTAGAGATGGTTAGGCTTTGGCAATTGATGGATTTGTTCGGGCATTTGGAAGAGGATGGGTGTATGGTTGGAAGCCCCTAGTGTGCCGTTTAATAGCTCGGTCGCAATGGGTCGAAGGTGATTCTGGTCAAGATGACTTGCCTGCTCTGGATTTCATGTGTTCTTAAAAATTTTCGGGTCCATATCTTCTTGATGACTCATCATCAACTCGTGTAGATTTATCATGTTTTTTTCATGAGTTGACTCGTCATCTTCATCTTTTTTTTTTTACACTGAGATATTTCGATATGTGGTGCTCGAGATCAAGAAGAAGACTTCGACAAGCTAATATAGGAAAAGCAAGAATTTTATCGGGCTTGAATATACTTTTGGAAGGCTCGGTTGAAGACTTGGTTGGGCTTTCAAAATAACGAAGACCAAATGAGCATACTGCAAGGATATGGGCTAAGAAAATACCTACGGGTTTGAGCCCCTAGTCTGAATTGTTGTGTATGATCCCACGAGTTGCTTGGCTTTTCGGACTTCTCGACTTTCCAGACTTTTACGCTTTTCTTGGCTGTCGACTTTCTTTTCTGGCTTCCCCATCGGTTTCTCTTCTTTTTTCTCCTTTTTTTTCATCATTTTTCTCTTTTTTTCTTTTCTTGTTTTTTTTTCTTTCTTGTTTTTTTTTTTTTGGTGGTAGACCTTGACATCTCAAAGTAGGACTTGCTAGATTTTTTTTTGAATCAAGAATGATTGATGCACTTATCAACTGGTGATGGTGATTGAAAATAATGGTAACGGGGGAATTTCTTGTCTTTACATGTTTGGGAAACAGAAGACAACATATAGAAAAAAGACTCTCTCTTTTTCTTTTTTCTTTTTTCTTTTTTTCGAAGACTCCTTTTTTTATAAAGGGAACGAAATCTCCTTTTTTTTTCAAATTTTTTTTTATGAGATGTAATGATTACGTACCTCCGGACAGTCTTCTCAAGAGAGTAAATGACAGTAGTCAACTTTTTTAGCCCCTGCAAAATTGTTAGTGGTACCAGAAAACAACAAGGGTTCCAAAATTGACATTGTGTTGAAAAGAGTTGTTTCCTGGAGATTTTATTCGACAAAAGAACATTCAAAGGTGCAAAGAGTCTTTGGAGGTGTATATACAAGGGTATTCTAGGGTACTTTCTACTTTTTACTAGAGACAATCATGGGTGTGGCTTTTCAATGATTTGGCCATCAATAAGATCTTGGATGGCCGAGGCTTATAACACTTATCGGTGGGATGGCCACTTTGCTACGATGATACTCGCAATGCGAGAGTGGTCCCATGTGTCTGATAGCTTTGGTGGAGGTCGGTAGTTTTCCATCGGTTTCAAAACCCCTTGTGCCATTAAGCCTTGGAAAATCAGAGACATTGGGGCATTCAGTTCATCGTAATGCCTTCTTTTTGCTCGGTAGGGTCCTATGAGGTTCTTGTTGGCATTATCTTGCTTCCTTCAACGAGTTGGCAGATTCATATGACCATGGCACACTACTATATTTACCCGGTGGAATTCTTTCAACCACATTGACTTCTTCCGAAGACTCTTCGTCTGATTCAGAGTCACAGAGTGAAATTGGGGGTGTATGTGTATCAATCTCTAGGGATCCCATACGTATTTCTTCATCAATACGGACTCCTATCTCCACTATTTCTTTAAAATTGCTATAAGGGAGATACCACATGCGTTCTAGGTAAATGGGCTGGAGGTTTTTGATGAACATTCTGCATGATTCTAGGATCGAAGTGCGTCCGAGTTTGGGCGACTTTATCCTTCCATCTGGCTGCAAATTCTGCGAATGTTTCATTTTCTTTTTGGGTGCATGCCTCAAGTTCCCTTTTATTTTCAATGGTGGTATTGTCTTTGTACCTTTCTAGGAACCCTTCAGCTATTTGGTCCCAAGTGCCCATGGTGCTATCATCTGCTAGCATTAACCATTGCTTAGCAGCCCCTATTAAGGTGAGGTGAAAATTGGAGGCCATGGCTTCGAAGCTAGCCCCTCTTGACTGCATGCCAGTAGAGTAAGATTTTAGGTGAGAGATAGGGCATCCAGTCCCATCGAATTTTTCTATGTCGGACATTTTGAAATTTGGGGGTAGTATGGCTGAAGCTTTTAACGTTAATGCCTTCATAGAAAATTTTTCTTTGTCCAGGGCTTCGAGCATCATACCTATCAAGTTCTCCATGTCTGCCTCCATTTTGGTGGGAGGGGGAGTTGGATTTTGGTATATGCTGGTAGGACTAGGAAAGGCTGGATTAGTTTCAGGCTGTGGTATTTTATAAGGATTTTGAGGAGGCGTTTGGTGAGGGTTCTGATAAGGATTTTGATTTTGGGTAGGATTTGGGTTTTGGACAAGATAAGGATTTTGGGCTGGATGTGGATTTTGGGTTGGATATGGATTTTGGGTTGGATGTGGAGGATAGGATGGATAAGGGTTGATATTTGGGTGGTAGGGATTTGGTGGATGATTTGGATTGGGAGTGGTGGCATTATTTGGTGGGTTAGTGTTTGGCTGAAGAGTTTGGTTTGGAGGCACCTGAGATGTGGATGCTTCTTGCGGAATAATAGGGGAAGAGTTCACCTCACCACTGGATTTTAAGCTTTGTACCAGACTAACCATTTGACTCATGTTGCACTGACTTTTGGTCAAGCCATTCTGCATTCTTTGAGTCGAGTGTCCCGAAGCCCCGGATGCTTGCCTATGGCGGGTCGCTTACTTTCATTGCCATTACGCTAAAATCGTATCTTACGAATTGATCGCCTTTTACGTCGCCCACGATATTTTTCGATCGATTATGTGCACTTTCCTTATCAATCGGCCAGGTATTATCTCGCCTTTCCAAATTCGGGCCGGGTTTCGAGGAAAATGGGGTTTGGAGGTATAATTTGGTGGAGGCTCTAGGCTTGGAGTACAGCGTGCCTTTTTATTAGTATATTTTATTATTGCTTCTTCTTTTTTTGTTCCCTACAATTGATCGGATAAGCACCCGCTTTATTTTGACAGTCTCAGGACTTTTCCTGTAACAGTGGATTCTTTCTCCAGAGTATAGGACCAACGTATTCCACTTGCCTTTCGACTCCCGAATTTGGGCTGGATCGTCCCAGCGAAGGGCCTATACTCTTTCCAGGATCCACCATCCGAAATGGTCTAGGTCGAGCATCTGAGAATTATAAATCAGCCCCTGTTTGTTATTTATATTTATATTTTTTTTTTGTGCGCACTTATATATATTTTTGAACTTGCGCATTATATATATATATATATATTTTTTAATTTAATTTTTTATTTAATTTTTTGACAAGGGCTGGCTCATAACCCAGAGATGCAAAAACCGGTCGGTCTGTGAAATGTCCTGAAAAACTATATGCATTCTAACGTTGGCTTTTGCAGGGGGTAGGCTGGCCATGGTGTAGGGTAACAGTTCAGAATATTCCTATATGCGTGCACGTGTGTGCGGTATCTAAAAAAACAGTAAAGTCTTTATTTATTTTACAGATATATGAACAGAAAAATGAAGCAGATATGGTCTGTCTTGCTGTTATGTGTGGATTTTCTCGGCTTTTTATTTTTGAGCGCAAGCAAGCAAGCACACCATATTAAGAAATAGAAAGCAAAGTGGGGAAACTATCTATCCCTATTAATTACAAACTTTGGTCATATGTCCCCAAAATAAAATGACAGAATGAATGTAAATATGTATAAATGTACAGAATAAAATGAAAAAAAAAATAAACTGAAAGAAATAATAATATAGAGCCGGAAATAAAATAAAGCCCCGGCTCTTTTGTTGTGCTGCCCGGAATTTATTTGTAAAATATATAAAAAAAAAATTTGATTTTTCGAAATTTTTTTTTGTTTGATTTTTTTTTAATTTTTTTTTATATTCTTAAACATACATGTAACAGTTATCGGAACGAAACTGCTGCAAGATGGAGGATCATATCCACAAATATAGGCACGGATGTATAGGAACACTATATTCAAATGCGTAAATTAATATAACAAGCATCTTTAAACAAATAAAAACAAAAAGTTTTATTTTACGAGTCTAGCCCTCCATTTTATTTAAAATAAAACAACTCCCCAGTAGAGTCGCCACTGTGAGGTTCCCGGGGTGTGGCCCCCGCGCCCCCTTGGATAGGGGTGCGCGTACGTGCGGATACGGGACACCACTGCTCTCGTTCCACCCTCCCTTGTTTAGGGGAAGACGAAATCAAAAGTACGAGAGGAGTGCTGTCTATGTTAGCACGTTTGAATGTGCCTCGGTTGCCTTGAGTGGATTTTGTATCCAATATGGGAACTTATGGTTTCCCGCATCAAGTTATCTCTTTTTTAGGGGATACCAGGATATGGGAATGCATTACCCTTTCATTCTCATTTTCCCTTTTTTAGGGGAAAACAGAAAAGTGCAAAAAAAGTTATTGAGACGCCCCCACTATGGATTTTATTAAAAATAGCCTTATGGCCCGTTCAGATCACTATGGGAGCTTTGGGTTTCTCGCATCAAGTTATCCCTTGTTTAGGGGATACCAGGATATGGGAATGCATCACCCTTCCATTCCCATTTCTCCCTTTTTTAGGGGAGAACGGGAAAGTGCAAAGAAGGAATGTTGCGAGGTCCCACTGGATCTGAAAGTTTTTAGAGTCGCCATCTTTATTTTAAGGCAAATAAAGCAAAACCAAAGAAAAGAAAAATAAACCAGGGAAAAAAAAAACGGGTTCGAAGGCTAAGTTACGAGTTGGGAAGGTGCTAGGCACCCAACTCGCCCTTTCGGTCTCAAAAATGGTTTTTGGCTGAAGTATGCTTTTTGTTATATTTATTTAGCAAATAAATAAAGCATTAAAAGACAGGAAATTAAAACAAATACATCCATGGCTACATTATTTACGGACTCGAAGTCATTTCCTTACAATAATTACAGACATATTTAAGAATATTTGGCTATTATAACGGCTCTTTTACATAATATTTCCTATTCTAATCTGGGCAGCACAACGGCTTCTATTGGCTACATTGTGCCGGATTTAAATAACAATTTTAAAAAATAGTAAAAAGACAAAAAATTAAATAAATACAATAAATAGCGCCCTTAAAGGTTTTACCTTTTAGAGCAGCGGTGTGCTCGCTCTGTCCTTCAGGGAGAGGGGGTCTTTCTTGTTGTTTGTTGTGTGGTTGTTGTTTTGATTTGGGCAGAGTGACTGCTTATTTCTGAGAGTTTGGGCTTGTCAACTCGGGCAGATTGACAGCTTATTTGGGTAGGTTTTGGCCTTTTTGGTTGGGCGGAACCACAGCTTAGTTTTTTTATTTTTCAGATTGTTACTCGGGCAGAGTAACGACTTACTTTGGGATTTTTGGGTCGGGGAAGTGAGGTGGATACCTAACAACTAGGCTAGGGATCACTTATAACCTATGGGTTTTTATTTTGGCGGAGTTTGGACGGGGTTTGGAGATTTTAGGGGCTTCCACTCACCTATCTCGCACCTCTCGTACTAATATTATCGGCAGAATAACGACAGAGCTTCGTTGTGATTCTTGATCGCGGAGGAATGAACAACTGAAATGAGAAGCGGAAGGCTTCTATTTATAGTGAGAGGCAGGGACTCGGCTGGAATTTCCTGATGTGTTCACCCTGCATCAGCCAGTTGTACCTTGTGCATCAAAGCTTGTACATTTTAATTCTGAGAGGCAGCTACAGTGAAGTGCTTGGTGCCACCAAGGAGACCCTCGGTGCGGCACCGGCACAACTATTCAACTTTCATTTTTTGCACTTTCACCCCCTGCAGTTCACTGTTTCGCGCATCCTGCTTTTCCTTTCGCATTTTTGACTCTTGTAACTTGAAATTTGTTAAGTTTTAACAGTTCTTGATATTTTATGTCAGTCACATACCAGGGGTACGAAATTGGGGTGTCTACAGAGCCCCTCAACGATGGAGTCTACGGGTAACCCAAGGCTTACTGAGTAGACGAACATCATTGATAAACAATAGACTCTCCAATTTCGTTCATTTAAGAACGGGAGAATGCAATTGGTAGCAGATATAATGTACACTTAACATGCTTTCCAAACTCCATAACCTAGACATTTTTAGTCGGTTATAAAAAGTTATCGTAGTTTTAAGCAAATATGAATTTAATGTGCTCTGATGGTCGGACCTACTAATGTAGGCTGCTTACATATTCCCCATTAAAGGAAATCAGACCAGACGTAGTTCAGGCCAAAAACCTAAACTACAACCAATTGAGGATGTCATTTTCTTCGGGTCCAGCCCGATCGAGAACACAACGGAAAAAGATTTTTGTGTTTTTCGAAAAAGTCGTATTCTTCCAGTCCGAAACCGTTGTCAAATACGGTATGAAGATTTGAATGTTTTTCTGCCACCACATTTTAACCGGTCAATACATTGTCGTTGAAACATGTTAAGAAGAATTTTCAAAGTTGTGTCTGGCTGGTCGCTGCCTTGTTTCCAAACATAACCAGAAAACTTTCAATTATCCAGAAAACTGCACTCGACCGATAAAGATTCGTCGCCGAGCACGGCAAAGTAAACATTCTTCAAGTATTTTCGAAAATTGTGAGGTGGAAAACATTCTTTTTCCTTCCTTTTTTCTCGCTCTCTCTGTGTTTTTTTTTTTAAATATTCCTCTTTTTTTGTATTGGGGTGTATACAGTAGTAAGCCTTGTGTTTATTTAATTGGTACTTGTTTATATTATTTAGTCTTTTGTGAGCCGACGGATGTTAGTCGTGCCATGTTAATAGTATAATATTGTTTCTATCTATATCAAGTTATTTATATCATTGGTTATGTTTTACTCCGGCATGTTTTTAGCCGTTAAGCATGCTTGACTAGAGTTGTAGACTTAGTTTAATGTTGGGTTCCGGCTGTAACGTCGCCGATGACTTGGTATATAAATTGCTATTTAATGATATTGCATGACAAGTGGTTTTGTTTTACGTGCCCAATGTTTCGTCACGTGAATTTTTTTTTGGACCGAGAGATTCATTATCTCTTTGGTTGTGTTAGTTTAAGCTCGTTAGCTCGGGAGCCACCATTTAATTATGTTACGCTTCCGCATGTGTTAAAGTTATTGGCGTATCGCCGTTATGGACTTACCCGTTATTTGTTATCTTTTGTGTTTTTGACGGCACGACCTCAGGGTCTCGTATTGGGATCCAGTGATTGGGGATTGGTTTTGTGTGATTTGTTGTACCTTAACGTCGAGAGTCATTGTATGTTAAGATGATTGAATCTAGAATGGGTGTAGCACTAGTAGAGGTGCCGGTGATAATGAGTATAAGGTAGTATTGGTAGTATCTATGATTGAGAATCCATCGGAGAATTAGAGGCAATTATTATGATATTGTGATTCAATATTTAGAGATGTTCACGGAGTTAGCCCATTAGAGTAGAGTACTTAGTACCGGATGAGACTAGGGAGACTCCATGAATTGTGAAAGAGTTAAGGATTAAGGATTGAATTATATAGGCAATTTATTGTATCACAGCTTGCGGATTATCGAGGGGCTGTGGATTGTACTTATGAGAAAGAGTTAGATATCGAGGGATACGCTCAGGAGAAGACCTCGAGAACTGTTAAGGATAATGATGAGTTAGAGGGCAGTTTGAAAGGATTACCTTAAGTTGATAATTAACGATTCTAGTAGTGCTAGTAAGCGGTCTAGTGACTCTTAGTGAGATGGTGATAGACGACCTAGAGTTTGAGGTTGTGTACGCGCGTGGCGGTTGGCCATTGCGGAGTTTTGAGACCTACCGAGAAATGAGGTAACTTCTTATTTATATATTATGGTTATTATTATCGCTACTTTGAGTATGTGTGGTATCGTTAGCTCATATGCATTCATACATACATTGCATTGAGTATTGAAATCTATTGATTGTTGGTTTCTCGGGTTTATTGATATGATAAAGGATGATGTCCCGGTGTGGGATTTGTTTATAGTTTTGATTGAATTTTGATTTTTCGGTAAACAATTAATTGCGGTATGGAAATGTGATTTTGTGAGCCTATATAGATGGCCTTGTTATACAAATATGAAGAATGAAAATGTGATAATGTTTACTAGTGGTATTTACTAGTGGTGCGTTGAGTTTATATACTCTGTGGATGTGTAATGTTATGAGAGATATATTTATACGTTATGATGTGATTATTATGCGAGTAGGATACGCACGAATTGCCCGGAAGATAAATCGGTGTTTATGAGATAAGTTATGACTATTACGGGTGAGTATATCAATTTGCAGCGACTATTGAGAGGTCGATATTGCGTGCGCGTTTTATTGAAGACAAGATTTTTTTTAGTCAAGATAATAATGGATCTTACGGAGTTTTAATGGTTAAGGGTACTAGAGTTAATATTACCTCTTTTCTTTGGATTTACTATGAAATTGTCGTTAGGAGAGTACACTAGATATATGAACCCTATTATTCGGTAAAATTTTAACTGCTTGATATATTATCGTGATGGTATCTTATGAGTATGTTTTCTTAGTTTTGTATTATGAGTATGTATGATTGGATTAGTAATTGCACACGATATAGTAGTACTCGATTGTGCCATATGCATGGCTAAGAGTTACATAAATTGCATGGTTATATGAGTTGCATGAATTGAATGGATTATATGGATTATATGAGTAGGAGTAAAATGATACTTGGTGACTATATATCACATTTTGCATGGTATGCGTGTATACATGTGGCATTTTTAATGATAGGAATTTTATCATTTTCTTAATAATCAAATTTATGAGTAAAGGTATGGTTTACAAAAACAATAAAATGTACTTAACGGATATAGTTGTATTTGAGTATGAACATGCTTATGTGCATTAGTAGTAAAGGTAACTTGCTTAGTCTGTTGCATGATTATGTGAGACTATAGGGAAGGATGCTTAGAAATTTTCTCATGGACCTTGGCATCCTTGCAGCGGAAGCTTTTGAAATCCAATATAGCCAGTACCCTGAATTGGTGATCAAAAGAGGTTCGTTGATGGACTAGGATTGGTAGCAGGTAGGTTAGAAATTGACTAAACCTATTACCAAAAGGAATGAACAGAAATGGGATAAGTTTTTAATCGATGCTATTATGTGTTGTTATGTGTTTTATCCACGATTTGGAAACTTTGAGTGTGTCTTACATGATCATGAATGTTGACCTATTGTTTTAGGAGCGTGTTGTGGAACAATCTTCTTTAATTTATGAATTGCTCTATCGGCAATCTTTACGTCTTATGATTTAGAATTTGTTGTATTGAAGTCTCTTGTTGTAGCACCGAGGCAAATAGTTTCGGGATATTGATGTTTATAAAGTCTTGATTTTACTTTTGTGATATGTTAAGGATTCATGTGGTTAATTAATTATTAATGGAATTTGTGTGTGCTTTTGTGACTCAAGTATGAGTCAAGTTATTTTTGACCTTAAGTGTTTGGTATTGCTATGATTATTGGAAATTTTTGAACAAGTGAATGTGGGATTTTTGTAGTTTGATTCTCGACTGATTAGTTTGGTTATTGAGGTAGTAGACTCGGAGATTGAGTCTATGGTAATAGTTTTGAACATCGAGTGTTCACTCGGGATTGAGAGACACCGTAGTTGTGTCTGGGTATTTGATGTTGGGTGATGACCTAGCGTTGGTTTGATATACGGCTTAGAATTCGGGAGGAATTCTTTTTAAGGGGGAGAGGATGTAAGACCCCGATTCCCGGTTAGCCTGAATTGCGTGCAATGCTCACACTTTTCCCTTGTTGATCGCTTGTTTGGTTTGTGAGAGAGTCTAGATGTGTATGAGAGATCACATTAGGACCAAAACACTTTTAAGAGATGCCATTTAGTTGTTGACTTGCTAAAGTCACAAGTCGTAACTCGACGATAGTCGAAATGCGACGCGATTGAGAGTTTGCTTGCGTTTTGTGTTCGTGACCTCGGTTTGGTCCTATATCTTTACATGATGATTGATTGAAATGTTTATATGTATTAGACTTCTAGTTGGATGCATTCCCTAAGTCTAGCGATGTTTTGACGCTTCAAGGATAGCAATCGTTCTTATCGTGTAGTTCGAGATTGAGCCGGGTGATCGTCTCGCACTTCGGGAGTCCTTTTCTCCTATCTGTTGTTCAACATCTGAGAGGCATTCAGGCCCATTTAATAGCCTTTTGAAGTTTTTATAATCACGGGTTGTTGCCCGTCGGTTTGTTGTTTCATTCGACGTTTCGTTAGCGAGTTGTTGCGCCTTTCGCCGGTTTTGCACCGGGTTGCTTCGGGTGTTGTTTATGGGAGTTTAGACCTAATTTAAAAGTGATTTGAGACTTGTGTGGTTTAGCCAAATGTTTGAGGACTTTAAGGGTTGAATTATAGGCCGTTTCGAAGCTTTAAGGGTTGCGAATGCATGCGGGAGAGTCCGAGGTCGAGCAAGGAAGCAACAAAAGCCGGGAAGATGAATGCCAGAGTGATGCACTCACATCACTCTCTACCCAAGAGACCGCATGGTCCAGCATTCCCTGTTACGGGATTTTTGATTTGTTCACCCAATTGCCTAACCTAACCCCACCCAAACCCAACCTAAACCTCTCCCAATTGGTCCTAACTATCAACCTATGAGTACTAAACAAGTTTGGGAGTTTTGAAGGAATTAATGGACACTTGGCAAGGAGAGACATCAACATGCATTGGTCACTTCCTCCCACCCCACTATTCAGCCAAAAGGTGACCAAATACATTCACCAAAGCCATTTTCTTCAGCCTCTCTCTCCAAAAACGTGGCTGATCATTCTTGAAGGTTTGTGAGAGGTCTAGAGAGGTTCTTGAGTGTTCATCAATGGTGGCCAAAGCTTGACGAGTCCATTTACAAATCCAAGCCATAGAAGTGAAGAGGAAGATGAGGAGAACCCTTTCCACCGATTGCATGTTTGTTTTAGTTGCTTGTAGGGCTGATTGTAGGTAAGCTACTATACTCTTCTTATATGATTTTTGTGCTCATTGACCCTAAGGAAAACAAGGGTGCTATTTGAGGTCAATGAGTACACATGCATGCTTTGTGCGAATTTATTTTGAATTAAGAGTGAACTTGCTAAGAATCATGTGTAGGATGATTTCTATGATTTGTGGAGTATGTTAGGAAGGTTCATTGTGTAAGCTTGGACTTTGATATGATGGTTATATGATTTCCTAAACCTAGGGTTTGATTATAAGTTGATGAAGTAAATGGGTTATTGATGATTTACATGATTTTTGGAGTTTATTGGATATTATGAATTGTTAGAATTATAAATGGATATATGTTTGGGAGTTTGGAAATATACTTAGTGAACCTTTAAATTGGGTTGGAAGCATGATAGGTGAATTTTCACAATAGATTACATGTTGGAATGTTTCGTTTGACGTTTGAGAATAGAGTTGACTATCATGCATATGAGAGGGTGATGCTACTTAATTCATGAATTTTGGATTATGAACATGTATAATGAATTATCGTTATGGATTACATGAATAAAATATAATGTTGATTTTATTGGGTTGAAAGCATGATAGGTGAATTTTTACAATAGATTACATGTTGGAATGTTTTGTTTGACTTTTGAGAATAGAGTTGACTATCATGCATATAAGAGGGTGATGCTACTTAATTCATGAATTTTGGATTATGAACATGTATAATGAATTATCGTTATGGATTACATGAATAAAATATAATGTTGACTTTATTGGGTTGAGTTGACTTTTAGGCATATGAGAGTATATTGGTCAACAATAATTCATGAATTGAAGGTTATGAGCATGCTAGTTGAATTTATATCTTGATTAGGAGTATGATAGATGAATTTACATCTTCTTTGGATAAATGGTTATTTTGAATGAAAGCATGCTTGATTAAATGCTAATTTGAGTTACATGCTTGAAATGTGATGGTTGACTTTAAATATTAAGTGTTGACTTATGAATGATGATTTGGGGTTGTTGTTGGGAAGGTATGAATTGTTGGGTTACATAATGTTCTTAACCCTAAGAACGTAGACATGAATAATAGTTAATGAATATTAGGAGGGCTATGATGCAAACTTAACTAGGGTAGAATAGAAATGACTCAGCAGTCGATTATTGGACTAATATGAATATAGTGAATCACGTATTATTGAGATCCTCGAATTTGGGAATTAGTTTTGATGGAGGTTAAGCCTCCGAGCGTTTATAAGTATATAAAGAACACTTGGCTATTAGAGACTTGATAATATTGCTCTAATGTGTTTATGTGTTAGTTAGCATAGAAGTGCATAACTATGTGGTTTAAAAGTAATA